>JAXGGA010001563.1:0-147794 GCA_038373865.1 Uloborus plumipes | reverse complement strand
GAAAGCAAATTCTTTCGCCATTTATGAGAAGTAAATTAGCAGCTTTATTAGCAGTAAATAAATTAAATGGAAGAGCTAAGACTAGAACAGAGCCAAATTATATGACGTAGAAAGTTAAAATCCTACTAACTTATCAGAAAATATTTTAAATTTTTTCTTTTAGCTTTATTCTTTACAATTGACTTTTTTTTTCTGGGTATAGTCTTTTTTTGGTGATATACATGGGATTTATTTAAGTATTTACCTTGCAAATATTCCTAATCTTGCATTTGACAAGTATAATTCTGTCTTAACAGGAAGAAAAATATTTAAATAAAAAATTTCACATTTGAAATAAGTTCCATACAATATTTTCACATAAATGGATTGACGTTAAGACATGTTTATAATTCTAATAAATTTAACAATAAAAAGGAAAACTTCCGAAGATTCAGAATGAAAGTTATTTGCATATGACAGTAATACATCTTAATTTATCTCCCACAAATGGAACAAGATAATTATTCTCGTTTTTTTCGGCGCCCACAAAGCAACTGTTCTGAAGATGACACAAAATTACAAGCTTCTAAAAATAACATGAAGAGCAAATCATTAAAACCATCTTTTCTAGGAAATTTCTAACTTCCAAATCCTTTTTATCAATTGTGAAGGTATAAGTTATTTTTGTGTGTAGGAAATAAATCCACTTAAACGTCCTCATAACAATTTTTCGATGATACATCTTTTGCCGCAGTTAATGTTTTTCTCTAAGCTCGCTGATGCACGTCATATGCTCATTTTCAGAAGAAAAAAATGATAATCATTTTAACCGTTATTGCGTTTGAATGAGTTATTTTGTTTTCTCTTTGTGGCAACATCTATTACTTTCTGAGTTTTCAAACAGAGATGTCTAGCCATTTGTACACCATGTAAAACTTGTTATAGTTTCTTTTATTTTGTGCAAATAAAAGGTCTTGTAGTCTGACGGCACGTATAAGTTCTGATCAGCATTTTTTTGGAAGCTTCTGTTTATTTTAAGAGTTTATTCATGGGGGAATGATATTTTCAAACCATCGTGATTCTAGAGACATCTTTATCTAGATGCTAGAGTAATTTTGTATCATGCGTATAAAACCTTTGTACAACTACTTTTAGCATTTTTACTTCCAAAGTAAGTGCGGAAGGGGTAGTACATTCATATTTTGTACTTCATGTGTATACATGTACTTTTTATTTTACAAAACAGAACAACACTTACTACGCACAGATAAAAATCCAACAATTTTGAAGTTCGAGTTTCGAAATGACTCTTCATTGCTGATTTGAAGTGTTTGGTAAATCTCGTCGTACATTCCAATAGTCCAATCAGTTTAAAAAGTACCGAAATCTCGTGATGTTATGAAATAAAATTTTTTGGATCACCTTTTAATTCTGATTAAGTTTCCTTCGGAGTCGTTTAGTATACAAATTTCGTTGTTTTTAATACGCTTTTATTAGTTTCACCAGGCCCGTCATTTGGGGGAGGGGGGAGGGGGCAATTCCCCCCCCCGACTTCGAGAAATCTATGTATTTGTACATACGTTTTCCAATGAAATTGAATTGTATTTGGACCATTGGCTTCTCCCCCCTGAAAAAACTTCAAATGACGTCCCTGAGTTTCACACGTGGGTTTGTTAGTCTGTATGTAACTCTTAATGAAAAATAAATACACGTTCTTCAAATATATAAAAGTAATAATATTTTAATACAGTTGAGCCCGCTTATTAGAATATCGCTTAAAGAAATATCCCGCTTAATGCAATAAGTTTTCAATGTACCAAACCATTGAAATGCATTATTTTCACCCCGGATAATGGAATATCCCGCTTATTAGAATATTTTTTCGTGGCAAAATGGCTATTCCATTAAGCGGGTTCGACTGCACTATTATTAATACTAAAGGCTGCAATATATTACATGTCGATGTATTTTAAGTGTTTCAGTTGTGTGTATGCAACTTCGAATAAAAGATAAAATTCACGTCCTTTACAAATATAAAAGTAATAATATATTTAATGCCATTATTAATACTAAATGCTAAACTATATCACATGTTGATGTATTATAAGAACATGTGAACTTAGTGGATATTCAATCGTTTTGAAGTCTTCTTTTTAGTTTAACTCTGAAATCGTATTTTTTAGTTTTTAAAACTATATTTAGAATTATTACATTTTCCCCCAAATATATAAATATATTTTAAATTAGAAATTAGCTTCGTTAGTTCCAAATGTGTCAAAAATTTGCATACGCTCTAAGTATACCATATGGCAAGTTTTTGGCAGTATTAGAATTAAGTAACAAATTTTGATCCAAAACATAAAGTACTGAAAGTACGAAAATATTAAAGAATATTGTATAAAGAACGGCATCAGAACTAACTGAACAGTTGACTCACATGAATAAAAATTTGCACACTTTCTAAGAATATACATATGGCAACTTTTTGGCTCTATAAGAGCTAAGGAATCTAATTTTTAAATAAAAAAAATATTCAAAAATAACAAATTTTATATAATGAACGGTCTCAGAGCCAACGGAAGATGCAAACTCAGATGAATGCAAAATTTTACGATAACTAGGCGATACAGAAGGCGACTTTTTTTGCACTATTGGAAATTTGACATTTAAAAAAAGAAAGAAAAAATTTTTTTATCGAAGCACCCTTATGTAAAATATTACATAAGGGTGCTTCGATAAACTACTATATAAAAAATTGTATATTAAAGATGCAAGAAAACATCATAGACCTATGAAAAATTCCTATAATATCTGTAAGTAGAAAGAGTTTTTCATGGGAAAAAATGATTTCACGCGTTCATAATGTCGGGGGAAAAAACGACATAAAAAATCTCTAGTAGTCTACTCACACTAAAATATTTTGTGCATTACTAATACTGTTGTAAAAAGCGGATTCTCCTCCTGAAAAAATGACGAGGCACTGCTTGATAGATGTACAAAAGAAGATTTTAAGTTGAAAAATGTTGAAGCTGTGTAATGCTTCTTTAAGAGTATATAGGGCTATCTTTTAAGCAAAGAACTTTTTATCCGCTTTTTTTCCGTAATCTGTTTGAAGCTCAAAATGGACTTGAACTTTTTTTTTGTAGGTTAGTCGATGAAGTATTTTTCCAGAAGCGTTTTTTGAAGTAAATGCTCTCCAAGAAAAAAATTATAGAAGACGCTTTTTTTTTTGTTGTAAAATTCATTTTTTTTCTTGCCGCGAATGCAAGTTGGTTACAAGCAGATAGTATTTGTTTTCGATAGAAGTGTAAAAACGTGCTTCGAGGGAGGTATAATAGAAGGTTAATTTTTTTTGAAGAAATTGCTTTAGAATGTATAATAGGACAAAATGTGTTGTGCACTTTTTACGCAATTTAAAGGACATTGTTATTGGAAAGCTTTTATGTATGTTTGAATTTTGTGTATACTTTCATCTAAATTGATTTGTTACGATCTGTTCTTCAATTTAGATGAAAGTATTCTTGTATAAACTGGTTCTTTTGGGTCTTAATTGATGTTTTCCTCCATCTTATTCTGTTTTAGAAAATAAATAATTAACTAAATAATAAAAAAAAGACCAATCGCACATACTTGTTTGTACTCGGCAAAATAAAAGTGCTAAGCACTTTTGATGCCAATGTATGATGAAAGATTTAAAGTAAGACTCGCTGACCTGTTTGTGTTCGAACACACAAGTTTACTCCATATACTTGGAGTAAATACGACATCCATGTGGAAAGGATACAATGGATGCTTATTTGCGTCGGAGATAGTTACACTTTTTAAACGTGGCAAACGTTTGCAAAAGTTGTAAAATGAGCGTTTTAACACTTGAAGATCCTAGTTATACACTTACAGCATTTCTTGGATTAGAGAATAACACACAATAGATTTAACTCTTTTTATTGCAATGGTAAATATTTTAACTCCACGCTAGAACTTAAAACGCATTCGAAACGCACAAAAGTTTTATATACAACATGTATTGTGCGCTGCTCTATGTTTCATAATGTTCCATCAGCGAAACTAAAAATGTCTTTTTTTGTCATTATACCTTGGATTTAGTGTTTTTATAACTCATTTCATGGGTAATAAATATATTTTTAATTTTGAAATAGCTAATAATGAATAGCTTTATAAAAATGCCCGTTTACGCGTGAAATTATTTGTATTATGAAATTATGTGTAATTTTTTCTATTGAATAAGTAAGTAAAATGTGATCGGGTGTATTTGGCGGTAGTTATCACCCCTCTTAGAAACAATAGCCACAACAACTAAATTGAAAAAAATTCTTTTTTGGCTCATAAATAAGCTTTATTTCTCTAATTATTGTGTAAAATGTTAACTTTAAAGAAAACTACTTGTGCCCGTTAAAGAGTTAAACACAATTAAAACTTGAATTTTTACTCAGAATTTTTTTCTTATTTTTTGTGAGACATCTGATGAATGGAGAAAAATTGAAGTCAATTTAATCATACGGGTTTGATATTAGGTCATGAATCTATATTTTACAAGAAACAACACAATAAAAGTACATTTACACAATCAACACAGAACAGTAAATCACATAAATTAATAAAACAAAATACATAAAAAGAAATATGTATGGGAACGTCTTTACTTGTATTCATACGAAAAATTAAGTGACTATATTTTGGCTAAACAATTTTGCGTAAGAGAATCGCAGAGACGTAAGCGTTTGTTTTAAATTAACAACAAAAATGGAAACTGACATGTTTCTGGAAAAAATATAATAACATTTATTTCATACATAGTTTGGGTTTCCCCAAACGTTTTCAATATTGATTTTACTCCTTGCGTTTTTCTTTTTAGCTTTCATTTTTTCTGTGATAAATAAATATTTCAGGTGGTAAAGAACGATAAAGTATTTTTCCTTTCAGATCACGTTCTAGCCTTTACTTTGCCCGTAGCAATGTGAGTCTTTTTTGAGTGCAAGTAAAAGCTTAAAATGGCGTCTTTTGGGGAATCTTTTAGGGCTCTTACTGAAAGGTATACATATATGAAAATAAATTAGGAGTAGAACCCCGGTGGATATTCACATACGCAATTGCATATTTTTTCTTCTTTTGATGTTCGTGCATATAAATGAATAAAAATTGCAAATTTACAAAATAACTGCATATTACTGTTTTTTGGACTTTTTTTTTATAAAGAAAGATCATAAAAAAGATCTATTTGATAAAGAATAAACAATGGAGTTACCTGTGGATTTCTGTCAGATCGTCTGATTTTTGTGCAGTCTATTGATGCTCTTGGTATTTTTTGTGCATTGGCGATAATTAAATTTTATGGCTAAAGAATTGAAAAATGCAGAAATAGAGAGGGCCGTAGCAAATGCATCCACAGCTCGACCATATAGCATCCTAAGACTGCAGTTTCGCCCTTATTATGGGCTCCTCAGTTAGGAATAGCCAATGATCGAGCCGGAGGCAAAAATCCTCTTATTGTAGCTAAGATAGCCAACAAACTGGTAGATAAAATGAATTTATCTTACCTGCGAGCGTCCGCAAACTATGGTGCGGCTCAACTCGAAATTTGAAGGCTAAAGCTGGGTAATGTGCAATGAGTTACCGCCCATAAGCCAGGGCTGAGGCAGAACTGTAGCAAATGCACCCACAGCTCGACCATATAGCATCCTAAGACTGCAGTTTCGCCCTTATTATGGGCTCCTCAGTTAGGAATAGCCAATGATCGAGCCGGAGGCAAAAATCCTCTTATTGTAGCTAAGATAGCCAACAAACTGGTAGATAAAATGAATTTATCTTACCTGCGAGCGTCCGCAAACTATGGTGCGGCTCAACTCGAAATTTGAAGGCTAAAGCTGGGTAATGTGCAATGAGTTACCGCCCGTAAGCCAGGGCTGAGGCAGAACTGTAGCGAGGGCCGTTCGGCTTTTGTTCAGCAGTGAAAATTTTCATCTGCTTGATTAAAAATTTTCAGTGCATATTTGTCGAATTTTTAGAGAAGTTTTAGTGCATACTTGAATGCGTGCTTTGATGACTGTATTGTACACAGAATCTGCTCTTTAACTTTGAGCTTTGAATTTTAGCAATAGCTAGTTCAACTTAATTTGTGTTCATTTTGCGTTTTAATTATGAAGTTATGCATTAAAAAATCACTAAGAAACATTTATTTAATCTTAAAATTAATCATGTTAAATTTCTAAAGCAATAACTTGAAATAGTATTACTTAATTTTTTTGCCCTTCTTATAATGCTTCTTCAAAGCAGGCGTAAGCAATCTTAATTTACCTTTCTTGGTCCAGCAAAAATTCGCGGGACATACCATCTAAACCAAGGGTTCCCAAACTTTTTTTGTCCGTGGACCCCTTGCCGATTTTTCCAAATCCTCGTAAACCCCTTTCCTAAGGGTCGTTCCAAAACTAGTCAGGCACTAAAATTATGCAACTGAAGCATTCTTAAACCGCGAATTAGATGGTCCAATTCTATTATAGATGTTCCAAAACAATCAGATGAACGCAAGATATATGTAAATATAACAAGATTAATCAGAAATTTACCCAACAGTATCAGAGCTCTTTTAATATTTATTTTTAAAACAATCTAATACTCCTTAAATGATTGAAAACTTTAAAAATTCAGATTGACAGTTTTACTTCAGATAAAAAAAAATATAATTGAAAGAAAACAGATGAAGAGAAAAACGTAACATTTTAATTCATTCTTTCATAATAAAAATGGCACAAAACTTAAGCTAGTTACACATCTTCCTACATAGAATAGGTATACACAGAAAAAAAGACTTTTTAGTGGGAGAGGTGAATTTGGTGTATCGACAGAAAGTCTTTAGCATTTGGCTTTAGATTTGTGAGACATAACTTTAAATCTCTCAGATCAGGGACTGCCAGTCTGTTTCTTATTTTTTAAGAAATATTTGTGATCGAACTGAAATTTGTTTACACGAGGTATGAAGATGTCAAAGCTTACAGAAATTTTCCTGTGATATTCTAAAGGTAGGATAAGTTATAGGTATGTCTTTCTGGAGACCGAAATATTGATACCCTTTCCTAAACTCTATCTTAAGTTCTTCATTAGTGCTTATTTCAATCAACTCTTAGGGCCCTGCTCCACATCAGCGGAAAACGCGACTGAAACCGAAGACAGAAACCGAAAATCCGGGTACTTTCCATAGAAATACCATTTAATCTATTTTACGGTTCTGCTTTACGCTGGCGTTTTCTGCTGATGTGGAGCAGGGCCCTCACTGTAAAATATCGATTTTTCAAAGTTATCAAAAATATTGATAATCCAGTAGGACATCAGTGCCAAAAAGTTTTTAAAATAATGATAATAAAAACCTTGTCAAGCATGATCCTTTTAACATCCAGTGTACTTTGAAGAGTATATGGTATACTTCAAACGGAAAAAGTAATTTATTGAAGTTCTCTTCATTTTGTTCATACAACTGCTCTAATAATGTAGTGTTAAGTATTATAACGAATTTTGTTTGTAGGTGGAGCAATAAACTCATATACGGCATCTTTCCCTTACGGAAATTGTACTAACGGCATCTTCTCAACGGTATGGGGAAGATGCCGAAATAGATAGGTTTTGTAATAATTAATTTTCGGCGATAAAATATGTTCTCCAAAGTGAAACTATTTTTTTACCAATCATAAGTCCATATTTTGTGGATAAATTAGATTTTTCAAAATAAAACTAATGCGCTATTTTACATAAATTAACGTTGAAAACTACGGCGTCTTCCCCAGTCTACTCCATAAGCAAAACTTAATACGTATAGCATTGTGCAAATAAAATAAAATAGGGACAATTTATTACACAACTCGCAGTACCCGCACGGCGATGCCCGTGAAATAAATGTTAAGGAAGTTAAGTATAAATAAAGTTTAACTCACTCTTAAGACTTTTCTTCTTTTCGTGTGTGTGTGTGTGTGTGTGTGATGAACTTATTTATTTTTAGCGAAATTTTTACGTTTCATTGGAACTTTTGACACAACTGTAAAGCCAAGATTTTTGAAAACTCTCAACGACCACAGCAATTTTGCCCTCGAAATTTGATATAATTCACCGATTTAACCATAATTTCAATGTAAAATTGGTCGCCAAATCTAAAGTGATTAACATAGGGAACCGATTGTCGTCAGGTAGAAGGCAAGAAATGTCTTTCGCGCCAACTCTTTGAAGTGATTACAATCTAACAGTGACCCTCAAATAGGCAAGATTTCACTGGCTGGGAGGTTTGGTAAATTTCTCGATTGTTGCCAAACTTTACGACGCCAAATACGAAGGGTAATTGAATAACGGTGTTACCGAAAATGTCAGAATTGAACTATTATTGCTGAAAATTTAGTGATGGCGGCATTAAATACATGTTTTAAACATGCAATAAAATACTCTTTAGACTGCGAACAACTGCTGTTCCTTCCCAGAGCGTTTTCTTTTTCTTTGATTTGGAGAAAATAGTGTTTCACAGTCTGGGAGGTTTGTTAAATTTCTCGATTGTGGCCAAACTTTACGACGCCAAATGCTAAGAGGAACTGAATAGCCATCACTAAATATTTAACAATAATAGTTCCATTCTGACATTTTCGGTAACACCGAATTTTGAGGATGTCAACTGAATAAATTTAAATTCACTCCAACCCTCTGAAGTAAAATTATTATATCCTTTAGTTCAAATGCTCTCCACAACTCTTTAAATTCCACTTTAAGTCATGTTAAAGTTTTAATCAATTCGCCAAATAAATCAAAAAGACAGAAAGTTAAGTAAGTAACAGGAGATATTAATTATGTAAATTGAATAAATTTTCAAGGCTTAAATCTATACGCAAAATTTAAACCACTATGTAACTTCAGGGACAAAAGAGCAGCTGATCAAGAAAATGGACCTAGTGTTTCAGTATTGCGTTCACTGTTAAAAACATTTCCTGAAAATAACGAAAAAATATACGGCAGCTGAGTTGCCGGAGTGTTTCCGTTTCGTTAATTATATTTCCGTGATTTTACGGAAAAATGACAAACGGAGCGTTCGTCATTTTTCCGTTAGGCATTTTTTCGTTTCATAATTCTCCGTTCTTCATTTTTTCGGTTCTTATTATCTCCGCTTATACGTTATAGGCTTATACCTATACGCTTTGACTTATATGTATACATGCAAGATGGAAAATTATTTAAATTTTGCAAATTAACAAGCGCTTTTATAGCAGCTTAATATCAATAGCAAATTATCTATGGAAGTTCAATAAATTAGTCCTTTAAGTGTCGCAAAATGCGTAGATTGTGTAGAACAACAAATGCACAAATTGAAATTTTAAGAAACATTTGAAAATTTGCGAAACAATATAAACATATAAAAAGAACAAACATGGGTAATGTGCTGCCTTATCTTTTTCGTTTGTTCTTTTTATATGTTTATATTGTTTCGTAAATTTTCAAATGTTTCTCTAAAGTTTCTTAAAATTTCAATTTGTTCATTTGTTGTTTTTTCCAATCTACACATTTTGCGCCACTTAAAGGACTAATTTATTAAACTTTCATGTATAATTTGCTATTAATATTAAGCTGCTATAAAAGCGCTTGTTTATTTTGCAAAATTTCAATAATTTTTCATCTTGCATATATAAAGTATAAGCGTATAGGTATAAGCCTATAACGTAAAAATGTGGGTGATTAAAATATGGGAAAATGAGAAACAGAAAAATAGAGCAATTAAAAAAGGAGCGTAAACTAGCTCACCGGAAAATTATATATATATAAGACAAAATGATGAGCAAAAATGTAAACTTAAAATTCTTACGAATTTTGTTTTTTAGAAAAAGTTTGAAAATATCCGCTCATATACTTCAAACTTTTAAACATCTTGCCTTTAAAAAAAATACTAAAGCAATACAAGAATTGGCTTTTTTTTTCATTAAAAATTTTAGTTCATTAAAATAACATGATTTTTTTGAAAAGATTACATCAATCTCGCATAAAATACTCAAATATTTTGAAGATGGAATGATCAATGCATAGTATTTCTGAGCGCATAACTTCAAAAAATTAAAAAGTATTAACAAGGTGCATTCTTTTAAAAATATTTTCTCTTATGTTTCAATAAAAATTAAGTTCTTCCGAAAGTTCTTTTTTTCCTTCCTGAATTTGAAACATTCGTGGTTCCTTAAAAAAAAATCCTGTATTGTTACTGATTTCCTCTATTTTCATATATATTTACGTTATGGTGTTCATAGTGATCAACACTTTCAGAAATGCACTCTCAAAATTAACGAATTTTCTTTGTTTTTGATGAAATCACTTCCAAGAATATACCCCGAGCGAACATTTCGTCATTTTTTGGGGATGAATTTCGTCAAATGTAGCGAAATATTTCTTTATCCTAGTATCGTCAAATTGACAATCATTTTCGTAGTTTTGACAACATTAATTTCGTTACATTAACGAAGTAAAGTCATAAAGTAAAAAAAGCTAAGTTTTGAAACTAAGCTTTTAAATCTTGATATAAAATTACAAAAATCATTTCACTAAATTTTACTAACCCTCAGCACCAGTAAGTTTATATATGCAACTCCTAAAATGCACAATTGGTTTATCATGAAATAACTAACTGTTAAGTCTGGACTCTGATTAAAATAAAAATAGCAGTAACAAAAATAAAAATTCTTACCTCCAATTTGGAATAAAAGTGGCTCAAAAAAGGCAACAATAGAGCGAGTAGATTTTAAAATATACTAACACGCCCTTTTGTTGCCCATTTTGATTTTATCCATTGCGATAAACGAAGTCTTCTTAAAAGTGTCGAGCAATGAAAACGTTCATAATCACATGCATACCGCATAAACACATGAAAAGATCCAAAATATTTTTTCAGTCAATTTGATTAACTACGCAGAATCCTGGAATAATTCTTATTCAACGCTGTTCTTCGAAGCATTTTCAAATTGAAACAAAATGGCACACATAATAACGTCCTGAGGAATACGATTAAATAACCTTCGAATGTGATGTTTTTTGTAAAGTAGCTATCCAAACGACGAGACACAGCTGTCCTCTTTTCCATGCTAATGCGAATACAAGTCCCTTTCATAGAAGCTTAAACATGCATATTAATTCTCGATGACTTTGCGTTACTTTTGCTGCGCACTTTGATTCAGTTATGAATCATTTATGCTGCCGAAAACTCCGTCGTTTCCGCGCACGCGCCAAGTCTCTTCAGACTGTCTCTAACTCTCTCGTTCGGTATATTTCAACCACAAAACCGGATAAATTCCGTTTTTTGTTTCTCCAACTTGGTAATTCACGGAATATTTCCGTTTTTTCAAGGAAAAGTTCTGTTTTGAAACGAAAAAGGAAATTTACTGTTAAAATCAGTAAAAATCTTCCTGAAAATTCAGGTTTTTTTAACAGTGTAGAGTTATGCCTTGAAAATCGGCTAAATTTGATTAATTAATATTTCCTGTCGTAATTAACGAACAGAAACGTACTACAACTTTTCTTTTTCAGAAAAAAAACCCTTTCCAGTGATATATAATGCTTTGGGGTGGGGGAAGGTTTTCCCCCCTCAATTATGGCGGATACACCAAAAATGAGACTAATTAATTAATTTAAAAATAACTAATTCGCAATTAAAAATTTGGCTTTCGAGGTGCATTTTACTGGGATACATTCGAATTTTTGAGCCACGTTTCAGGTCTGTGGGTGCTGTGGGGGCTTCTGGCCAGCGGTTACAAACGAACAAACACCGTCATCTTTATATATATAGATGCTTATCTACGTATGTGCGTTTTTGCACTGTTAGTCATATTTAGCACAAGCGTGTACTCATTATTCTTTTTTAATAATTAAACTTAGTGCAGATAAAACCGCAATAAAAAAAAAAAAAAAAAAAAAAAAAAAAAAAAAAAAAAAAAATGGGGCAATAAATTTTTTTGCATTTAACGAACCCCCCCTCCCCTCATATTTGTGGATATGAATAACAGTAAAATAAAATGAATGTTAATGACATAAATAATGACTAAATGATTTATAAACAGTCATAAACTTAAGATGATTTGTTATACTATGATCGGATTAAGAAAACATATTTAACAAATATTCGAAAGCAATATTTTAACTGCTTGAAAGCAAAATCGCACAAGGACACCTTTTGTTTCCTGATTATAAAATGCACCCTCGTTTTTAAACAAACCTCCCATATTTGTAGATGAAAAAAAAAACGAAATTACCAACAGCAATTACTTTCGCTAAACCTCTTTAATTACATTTGCGTATTCAGGCTGCCGGTAGAATTGATTCTCCAAATAAATAATGAATTCGATGAACTGCCGAGAATTAACTGAAAGCTGAAACCACAAAGGAGGTAGAAAATTGTCTCGAGACATACCATAAATCACGTCAAAAAAATGTATTAAGTGCATGATGGCGGTTTTTTAAACTTATATTTGAGCTTTGCGTGAGTAATGAACTTAAGTTGCACGCGAAGAGTGAGATCTTATTTATGTGCAAAGAAGTGAATGAGTTTTTTTTTTTTTCAAAACTTTACTGGATAAGTTTAGCATTTTATCACTTTCACACCCTTTTTTTTCCTAAATTTCATTATAGCAAATACTTTCAGAAATTCTATTATAGTTTTTAACCGAAAAATAAAGAAATTTTCAAAAAATGTAACAAGAACTTAAAGAAAGAACCCGAATAAAATTTCTTTAAACTTTCCAGTGAATTAGATGAACCTTTGCGAGATGAAGGGAGTTTTTTAATGAAAGTGAGCAAATTAATATGATAGCAAAATACCGTCCTTAATGAAATAATCATGTGCTAGAAACTTTATAGTGCTTTATAGCTTAAGTGTGCTTTATAAAGGTACAAAAATTGACATAATATAATTGATAGTGTATATAATTTTTGAAAAAATAATATAAGTGCCGCAAATCAAAAACCATTTATTGCCACAATCGATTCAAAGCCCCCAAAAATGGCGCAAACGTCCATAAGAAAATTCTACAGCATCGAAGGACCCCATTGCCAATTTTAACAAAGATCCGACCAAAACTGTCATTTTGTACTATAAAAATATATGAGGTAGATCCCCATGAGGAAATGTACCTGCATAAGGACATTACAATCATTAAAATCATTCGAAAAAAAAAAAAAAAAAAACATGCAGCTGTTCGAAAAAATCCTTGCGGGCCTGGATTCAATCTCATTCCATCAGGAACTTCAACCTGACGCGCATAACCACTTGACCATCGGGTCGCTCATTGAAGTAAGGATTTACGATAACACATATTGTTTTAAATGACATGAAATGTTAGTTTTTCGATCGTAACTTTTTTTCTAGTGAACAAATATCGTCATATGAGTACATAGTACCTAAGTTACACCATCTCCTATCGATTAAAAAAAATCGTCCAAATCGGTTCAGTAGATCAGATGTTATGTGCTAACAAAAAAAAAATTTAGGGGTGGACTACCCCTAACATTTAGGGGGATGAAAAATAGATGTTGGCCGATTCTCATAGATACTGGATAAGCACAAAAAATAGCATCTTGCACCGTCTACTTCATCAAGTAATACTGGAAAAGCTTATTGCATTCTTTTCACTGCACACTGAGTTCCATTTCACCTAATACTTTTTTTTATTAACCCATTTATGCCCAGTAGCGTAAAAACGGGATGCTTGTTAGTTACTGCATACAAAAACCTGTAATGGGTATATCATTTTACTAAAGCTGTTTTTCACAAGTTAAATAGTCCTTCTTTTTGAGAAAACCAGTTATAGCCCCTATTTGGACATCAGAGTTTATTTATTGACAGCTATTTTCAGACAAATCAGTCAAGCAACGATCCAGCATGGTTAGCCACAGAAAGTAAGTTTTTTTTGCGAACTTGTTTTTCATAAAATTAAATTATTTTTAAATGTTTTGCTTAAAATTGATCACAGATGCCTTCTGTAATGTTACTTTGCAAAAGTAAAGTCAAGTAGGGTCATATTTTGCCCACATATCTGCAAAATATCCCATAAATAGGACGTTAAATAACTTAATAAATATGGCAACGGCGATTTTTTTTAAGCCTAAAATGTATGTAAACCATTACAAGTAAGAGTTTTAAGCAGATGAAAATTGGAAAAAAAATGTCAAGAAAAAAACCTTGGCATAAATGGGGTAATGTTCAGAATAGCAAAGATCAGTGGCGTACATAGCGCTTCCGCAACCCCCACTGCGCGGGGGGGGGGGGGCGCAAGAGGTTTGAGGGCGCCCGATCCAGAAAAATAGCACTATAGGTTACACTGGAAAAATATTTTTTACATTTTAATGGGGGGGGGGGGGGCACTTACAAATCTTGCTGGCGAGCGCGCCTTAATCCATGTACGCTACGGGCAAAGATCCTGTTTGGACTTTCTGTATTTTATTATGAAATTTTTGTGTGTCGTTTTTAGAGCATGATTTGTTGAAAATGAAGTTTCTCATCAACATTTGCTGCATTTGTAGATTGTGGCATGTACAAGACAGATTAAATTAGTATATGACAAAGCATTAAGCTGTGGAACATTCATAGGTTACTAATCTAAAGCAGAGAATTAACAATTTGTGATCAATAGAATGAGTGGAATGAAGATAATTGGAAAATTTTAATTAGTTCGTAATCCCTAGTTTGCCAAAGCAGGTGACAATTGCAATAAAATGATGCCGCGGGTAATCAATCGAATACTTGTAAATGAAATTGAAACTAGTTATCAGATACTTGCTGTTGCAAATTCACTCAACCACGAACAAACAATAAGCATTGAAATATTCGTTTAGTATGTGATAAAATAAGATAATTTTCATATCAATAGAAAGATTATTAAAAATAGTATTTCCTGGTTTTAACTGTGACTTAACAACGGCAAGTGGAAAATTAAAAAAAAAAAAAAAGAATGCATTGAAGTGCGTAAAATTAAGAATTAAAAATTGAAGTAGAAGAGATGTAAAGAAATTTAAGCGTTTTAACCCTTTATGGCCCCTACGGGACTCAGAAGCTCCGTTTATATTAATTGAGTATTATGAATCCTATACGGCTGGAATCATGCTGAAGCTTTTAAGTAGCATTCCTTGTACTTCGCTGAGAGGCCGACAGATGGTACTGTCTAACATTTTTTCGCGAGACCTCCGTCGTATCTGCGCACGCGCCAACTCTCTTCTGACTTCCTCGAAATAGGGGGGAAATGCAACAAGGAAGTAGCAAGCGAGCAAAAACTGAAGGCATCGGGAAATGCTCATCCTAAACCTATCTCCCCTTTTTCAAATGGAAGCCTTCGTGACTGCCAGGCGCACAATACGCAAACAGACAGTATCTGCAATCCGAAATAGTTTTCTTAGGGGCCCTAAGGCGTAGGGGGCCTTAGATCCTACTGATTTTCAAAATTCGCTAAATTAATTTGGGAAATAAAGGGTTAAGTCCAACTTAACATACAATGAAATGATACAAGTTTGGTAAAATATTAAGTTTTGCTTTGTTTGTTGTTTGCGTATTTTTTAGGCTTTATGCCCAGTAGCCTAAAAACGGGACGATTGTTAGTTACTGCATACACAAACCTGTAATGGGTATATCATTTTACTGAAGTTGTTTTCACAAGTTAAATAGTCCTTCTTCTTGAGAAAACCAGTTAGAGCCACTATTTGGACATCAGAGTTTATTTATTGACAGCTATTTTCAGACAAATCAGTCAAGCAACGATCCAGCATGGGTAGCCACAGAAAGTAAGTTTTTTTTTTGCGAACTTATTTTTCATAAAATTAAACTATTTTAAAATTATTCGCTTAAAATTGATCACAGATGCCTTCTGTAATGTTACTTTGCAAAAGTAAAGTCAAGTAAGGTCGTATTTTGCTCACATATCTGCAAAATATCCCATAAATAGGACGTTAAAAAACTTAATAAATATGGCAACAGCGAACTATTTTAAACCTAAACTGTATGTAAACCACTCCAAGTAAGAGTTTTAAGCAGATAAAAATGGAAAAAAATCGTTAAAAAAAACTTGGGCACAAATGGGTTAATATGAGATGTCATTCTGCTTGTTAAATATCTTGATAATCTATACCAGTGGTTCTCAAAGAACCCCATGGATCACTATGGGTGCCTTCTAGTCTGCAAAGGGTCCATGTAAACGAAAGAAAACTATTGGGCTGCATCAGATGCAACTTGGGGCCTACTAGCTTGTATTTTATTTGAGGGGATGCGCGGTGATTTTTTTAACATCATTGTTTTACGCGTAACTATTGTAGTTCATGTTTGCTAAACGTTTGTGCTAAATGTTTTCTTATTGTTGATGTTATATTTTTGCCCATGAAAGATCAGAAGATGTGTGAAGATATGTATTATAAGATGTGTGATGATAGATGTAAATATCTTTTTAAGAATGCAGTAAAAACGAAAATTACCTTGAATATGAAACTGACCGTCATTTACTTGACTTTTTTTCATAGATAGAAAAATATTAAAAGGGAACCAAGTGGATTTTTATGGAGGAAAGATGTAAAAAATTTGGTTTTTAGAATTTGAATCTAAGTAAAAAGGTCTTCATCAATTAAACTTACCCCAGAGAGGTGGAAAAATAGGGTAACAATTAAAGGAAGTCGTGATTCTTTTTGATAAAAATATGTGATCGGTTTGTTAGAACTGTGGAGTGTGTCTTTTAATGAAAATATTTCTTCGGAAAGCTGGGGGGGTGGGGGGGGTGTGATTTATTACAACTATATTACATACTTTAATTAAATTCTTTTTCTTTCTGTGTGAGCACGGATTTTCAGTTTGTTCCAATTCAACAAAGCATTTGTCGCATTTTTTTATTATTTAGGTAGGGGTATTCTCGATTCTGATCCTTCGCTGTATGACCAATGAAATTTAATCGTGTAAAATATGAAATCTCTTCACTTCAATTAAATATTATCGTCTGTTCTTTTGCATGTATGAATATAATTTTCATTTTATAGATTTTTTCCTTTTTAGCCTACTTTCCCGTTAAAAATAAAAGAGACGAAAAAAGCATTAAAATTGGCTTAATGCATCTAAAAAATGTCGCCAAGTCCAAAAAATATCGCCAAGTCCAAAAAATATCGCCAAGTTCAAAAAATATCGCCAAGTAAAAAAAAGTCAAAAAGAAACAAAAAAATGAAATAAATATCGAGAAATTAAAAATTTGAAAGTAGGGTATTGAGATGGGGAATTTGTGTGTCGGTCTGTCGGTCTGTCTGTCCCCCCCTAATAACTTTTGAATGAACATTCCGATTTGGACAAACTTTTTTTTGTTGGAAAGATCTCGGCGAGTACAGCTCATTCCCATATTTGATTTTTCGATTTGAACAATTTTTGGTTCAAATTTGAGCCGTTCAAACAACCGGTCCCGCGATACTAACTTTTGAATGAACAGTCCGATTTTAACAAACTTTTTTTTGTTCGAAAGGTCTTTTCAAGGATACTTCATTCCCGTATCTACATTTTCGATTTGAACAATTTTTCGTTCAACATTGAACCGTTTAAACAAGCTGTCACCTCTAATAACTTTTGAGTGAACAGTCCAACTTAAACGAGCCCAAAAAATATCGCCAAGCCTAAAAAATATCGCCAAGTCCAAAAAATATCGCCAAGTCCAAAAAATATCGCCAAGTCCAAAAAATATCGCCAAGTCCAAAAATATCGCCAAGCCCAAAAAATATCGCCAAGTCCAAAAAATATCGCCAAGTCCAAAAAATATCGCCAAGCCCAAAAAATATCGCCAACTCCAAAAAATATCGCCAAGCCCAAAAAATATCGCCAAATCCAAAAAATATCGCCAAGTTAAAAAAAAATATCGCCAAGTCCAAAAAATATCGCCAAGTTAAAAAAATATCGCCAAGCCCAAAAAATATCGCCAAGTCCAAAAAATATCGCCAAACCCAAAAAATATCGCCAAGTCCAAAAAATATCGCCAAGCCCAAAAAATATCGCCAACTCCAAAAAATATCGCCAAGCCCAAAAAATATCGCCAAATCCAAAAAATATCGCCAAGTTAAAAAAAAATATCGCCAAGTCCAAAAAATATCGCCAAGTTAAAAAAATATCGCCAAGCCCAAAAAATATCGCCAAGTCCAAAAAATATCGCCAAACCCAAAAAATATCGCCAAGTCCAAAAAATATCGCCAAGCCCAAAAAATATTGCCAAGTCCAAAAAATATCGCCAAGCCCAAAAAATATCGCCAAGTCCAAAAAATATCGCCAAGCCCAAAAAATATCGCCAAGCCCAAAAAATATCGCCAAGCCCAAAAAATATCGCCAAGTTAAAAAAATAAAAAGGTAAAATGAATATCGAAAAATTAAAAATTTGAAAGTAGGGTATTGAGATGGGGAATTTGTGTGTCGGTCGGTCGGTCGGTCTGTCGGTCGGTCTGTCTGTCCCCCCCTAATAACTTTTGAATGAATATTCCGATTTGGACAAACTTTTTTTTGTTGGAAAGATCTCGGCGAGTACAGCTCATTCCCATATTTGATTTTTCGATTTGAACAATTTTTAGTTCAACTTTGAGCCGTTCAAATAACCTGTCCCGCGATGCTAACTTTTGAGTGAACAGTCCGATTGGAACAAACTTTTTTTTTGTTCGAAAGATCTTTTCAAGGATACTTCATTCCTGTATCTACATTTTCGATTTGAACAATTTTTTGTTCAACATTGAACCGTTCAAGCAACCCTTCCCCCCTAATAACTTTTGAATGAACATTCCGATTTGAACAAACTTTTTTTTGTTGGATAGATCTCAGCGATTACAACTCATTCCCATATTTGATTTTTCGAGTTGAACAATTTTGGTTCAACATTGAACCGTTCAAGCAACCTTTCCCCCCTAATAACTTTTGAATGAACATTCAAATTGGAACAAACTTTTTTTTGTTGGAAAGATTTCGGCGAGTACAACTCATTCCCATATTTGATTTTTCGATTTGAACAATTTTTGGTTCAACTTTGAACCGTTCAAACAACCTGTCCCGCGATGCTAACTTTTAAGTGAACAGTCCGATTTCAACAAACTTTTTTTTGTTCGAAAGATCTTATCAAGGATACTTCATTCCCGTATTTACATTTCGGAATTGAACAATTTTTCGTTCAACATTGAACCGCTCAAGCAAGCTGTCACCCCTAATAATTTTTGAGTGAACAGTCCGATTTAAATAAACTTTTTTTTTTGTTCGAAGGATCTCAGCAAGGATACTTCATTACAGTATTTAAATTTTCAATTTGAACATTTTTTCGTTCAACATTGAACCGTTCAAGCAACCTTTCCCCACCTAATAACTTCTGAGTGAACCATCCGAATGGAATAAACTTTTTTTTGTTTGAAAGATCTCGGAGAGGTTCATTCCCTTATTTCGCTTTTTGGTTTGAACCATTTTTCGTTCAATATTGAACCGTTCAGAAAAAAATTTAACATTAGCGCCTACGGGGAATTTAAGTTGAATGTTGATCCTGGAACTTAAAGTCGGATTTCCTTCAAACTAACTTTGTAAAAAAAATGGTTTTGATAAGTAATGTTTGTAAAGTACTTTTCTGAATAATCTTCTGTGAGGACTCTGATTCCGACTCCGACTCCACAAACATGGCGGAACTGCAGGCTCAGAAAAAAATGACTGACTGTGCAGACGATTTTTTGTTTATTTATTCATTTGTGTTATTGTATTTATTACTATTATTTTTTTTTTGGCAGACGATTTTTTTTGTAACAAAAGTGTTTCATTCACGAGGGCATTTTATTCTTTATTTATATTTAACAACTGGCAACGGTTTAAAAGTGAAAATCGAGACATTTTATCGACGGACGAGTTTTTTTTCCTTTCTTTGATAAAATGTGTTTTGATGTACTTTGTACTTTTAATTTTTTTTTTTTTTTTTGAAAACGATTGAGGAATTTTTCTGCGGAAGAACTGTAACAGTTACATTCTTTAAAAGGTGCGATAAAACTTCATTTATTCATTTATTTACTTTTTATGTCTCTATTTCATCTGATGAGAGGGGTATATTTTGCTTTTAGAAATCAGCTTTAAGTGCTAAAAAGGTATGTTTGACATAATGTTTAGTCTCAGATGATCAGGAGAATAATGATCAGATGCTAGAATGCCGATGTCGATGTACGGGAAAGTAGGCTCGTTTAGTTCTTGACAGAACTTCTTGTTTAATATGTTTAGACGATAAATTTACACTTTGTGATATTTTTAATTATTTACTTTTTTTGTATCGGCAATTTTTATTGGATTGCAAGCTATTATCATATGACCTGATTTAAACGCTTTGCTGCGGTGGTTCGAATGATTTTAAAGAGCACTTAAATGAGGTGCTTTTCTCCTGAAAGGAGTTTCGGCGGACAAGTGACGTCATTGTAGCAGAATTTTTTCTTGCTTCATGGAATACACTTGGAGCTTAGGTAGAATTATGTGTGCTCATTTTAACTAACGAGACATAACTTTTTTTCTGAGAGGGAAGAGAAATTTATATACGCTTAAAGATATTTTTGTAAAACTAATTGTACGTGCACAGGTGTACGGGTAAAACTACTTTCTTCATAAAAACCTAAGATAATTCCACAGATTATTCTTAAAATGTTACTTTATTATAGTATATTAATAATAAAAATAATTCGTTAAACTGCACTTCAAATTGCTGTATCTTAAAAAAATTTAAAAATGTTTTCTTGTATTGAATTAAAGGAAAAAGAAAAAGGATGGGAGATAGTCTTTCTGGCTCTGAATTTGATTTAAACTGCTGAATACTTTTGTGCACTCCTGAAATTACTGCCCGTCGAGTGAAATAATTTTATATTTATTCTATAGAAGCATAACCCATTTCCAACTGCCACCTTGTCTAGTGATCGGAGAAATTTGACTGGATGGGGAGGTTCTGGGTTTGAATTCCAGCTTGGGCATGGACGTACTTTCTTGTTTCTGCCCTTTCTTTGTGTGTAAGGTTTGCTGTATAGTGAATGGTTGCCTACCCCTCTAACGTGTCCTTATGTCATTAGTGTACTTAAGACCAAATGACGATGTATTTGAAAAAGTGAAGCAGCGTACTCCAAATTGCAAGCCTAGCTAGCAAAGGATAACAACAACATAACCAATTTGTAACCAAACCCTCTTCTGGAATTCCACTACTTTTTACTCCCAACAAACTATAATTTACCAACTAAATCATAAAAGATTAAAAATAGCAGCAACGTTTCAATAAACAATTTCAAGCATGTTGCTCTTCTAAAGACTTTGAGCCGAGAACATAAATCTAATCACAGGAAAAGTGAAGCAGCGCACCCCAAATTGCCAGCCTAGCTGGCAAAGGACAACAACAACATAACCAATTTGTAACCAAACCCTCTTCTGGAATTCCACTAGTTTTTACTCCCAGCAAACTATAATTTACCAACTAAATCATAAAAGATTAAAAATAGCAGCAACGTTTCAATGAACAATTTCAAGCATGTTGCTCTTCTAAAGACTTTGATCCGAGAACATAAATCTAATCACAGAAAAATAAAGACATAGGAAACGAATTTGTCTCTCAAACATTGAACTCCAAAATGAAATTTATTCAAACAATGCAATCAAGTTAGAAAATATTTGTAAGACTCTTCGTTGGATATCTGATTTGTAAATAGATTAAACTTCTTTTCAAGGATTAAAGATGATGTTTCTACTTCTCTATTCATCAAAAATTGCATTGAATTCCGAACGGGGAATAATTTTGAAAGCTTTTGCATTACTTAATCATCCATTGTTTATTTTTCTTTAATCTTGTATACAATAAAATTATAATGCGCATTTCTTTTTTGAACACATAAATCTTATTTGCGTATTTATTATTGAAAAGATTGAAATAAAAAGTTTAGTTTCCAAAAATAAAAATTAATCTTTTAGCTGTTTGGAGATTTTCTTGAAATCCCTTACAGTTTATTTTGTGGAAAGAAAGTGAGCCCGCTTGATGGAATAGCCATTTTGCCGCGAAGAAATATTTTATTAAGCAGGATATTCTATTATTCGGGATCAAAATAATGCATTGCAATGCATTACGGTACATTGAAAATGCATTGTATTAAGTGAGATATTCTTTTAACCGATGTTCTAATAAGTGGGCTCACTTGTATATTTGAAGTTGAAGTAATAGAACCTATATTCGGTCATGAAAAGTAATATCCGCACTCAAGGCCCAACGGCAACGTATTTAGAAAATCCCATTCTCTAATTCAAGCGTGCTAGTGGCTGCTTGGAGAAAAGGTTAAGGTTGGTTAGTAGTTGTGATAAGTTTTCCAACTCTCTAAGGAATTTCTCGGTATTATTTATTTGCATTTAACCCATTCAGTACTCAAATCCGAGGCAGCCTTTTCCCCAGAAACCCATGACAAACTTTTTTTCTGCAATAAAATAATTGTAGTCATTACGAGGAACCATAACGCCTTCAAAATATGGTAGGTCCCGGGTTTGAATCCCGTTTCTGACAAAGATTTCCTTTCACTCTCTCCTGTCCTTTCTCTGCGTGAATGTGTTGTTGTGAAGTAAATGCTTGCCCACCTTATCCTCTTCAGTCCCAGTTGAAGGTACACATATGTGTATTTATATCTGGTTTCAAAGCAAATTATAACGAAGAAAAACTATGCATTATAAACTCTAAGATTGCTAGCATTTATTTTCATCAATCGCAAGCTTTTTTCGGTACTATTCAGACTTAACAAGGTTAAAACTTGAAATTCAAATGGTAAAAAAATCAGGACTGAAGAGGTTAAAGACGGGTCCCTATGTCATGTGTGCTCTGTAGAGGTCGGAATTCACACCAAATGACGGTACAGTTGGAAAGTGAAGCAGCGCCCTCCAAATTGCCAGCCTAGCTTTAACAAGACAACAACAACATCAACAATAGAAAATATTCGGGCGAAACAGTGAAAGCGAAATCGCGAAATAGGAATTAGATTGTCGGTAAAGTTTGACCACGAGGAGGTGGCGCGTGACCTTGAGGCGAAAACGGACCACTTCATTTAATGGACCAAGACGTTCTCGACTCGACTAATCCTGAAAATTTTGAAACTTTTAACTAAAATAATTATTTCCGAGCGAATTATTTTTTAATGCTTTTAACTACTGTAATGGGCATAATAGTCTTATTTAATACTTTCTCTTGTTGAAAAATATTGTTAAACATTCCCTGAACTAAGATGTAGTTTTATCGAGAACAATATAATCGATAGACAGGTATATTTTTTTCAAGAACGGTATAAAATTTTAATTGAAACTTTCTCTGTACTTCTAAAACACTTAAACCGATATTAAGAACCTCATTTAATTTTTTTTCACTAATTGAAAAATTTTTAAAACATTTTGAGTTGAAAATTCAAAAATTCCGAAATTTTCATCATTAAAATGAGCCTCGACAAAAAATATTCAGCAGGACTTTTAGGTTGCAATAGCATGTGCATACAATAAGTAATTGTGCAAGTTTGAGACACATACTATAGTAGAATTTCCTTAAATGTATCTAAGCGTCAAAAAGCACATTCGGAAACTGCGTAACAGTTCAACCTTGCATATTCCTTACTGTTTACATTGCAATCTTTCTATTTTAAGGTTTTAGTAACCGAATACCATAAACTATATAATTTTGGCAGGAAATTCTATTTTTAAATAAAAGAGAAAATCGATTTTTAAGTTTTTTTTCGTCTTGGTCCTTAAAATAGGATTTCCTAAGTGTACTGAGCGCAAAAAAGCACATTTCGAGAAAACTGGCGGAAACAGGTTCAACCCTTGCATATTTCCTTACTGTTTACATTGCAATCTTTCTATTTTAAGGGTTTCAGTTAACCAGAATACCCATAAATAAAATAATTTTGGACAGGAGAATTTTTTTTCTATTTTTTAAAATAAAAAATGAAAAATCGATTTTTAAAGGTTTTTTTTCGTCTTGGTCCACTTAAAAATTAGTCGGATCCGCAAGAAAATCAATTTGTGCTCACTTAGTTCATCGAGGTTTGTACTGCCTGCGTGATCTCTCTGGTGCAACCTATTTTAAAATGAAGCGCGCGATCCGTTTCCGCTTTAAAGTCAGCCTCCATGTGTCCGTAGTCAAGCTTTACGGGGTACACTGTTAAAACATTTCCTGAAGTTTTACGGTAAAAGTTACGATATGCCTCCGACTTTGTCGAAGGGGCCGACAAAATTGGACGAATAAGGACTTTTCTTTGGAAAGTTACAGTGACTTCCAGTGACTTCCTATCGGGGAATTCCTGAGAGGGAAGTCGTTGGTTTTTGGAAAGCCAAATAAGGCGTAACACGTCAATAAATAGGTGATCATATTGTTTGGGCTCACTGTATATCGCAGGTGGGCCGTGGTAGCCCGATCGGTAAGGCGACTTACTCGTGACCGGAGGGTCCCGGGTTCGATCCCAGCAGATCAAAGATCCACAGTCTTGATAAATGGTGGCTGGGGGATGCTAAAAATGTCGTGGTCACAAAGTCTTCCAAGTGAAACTATATCTCTGAGGGTGCTGGGCCAAGGGTTTGCTCGACCCTTGGTCTAGTTCAACAAAAATAAGAACAGAGCGCTCTTCGGGGTCCTCTCCCGGTTAAAAAACGAGTTGTTGTAGGTACGAGGAACCCTGGAGTGTGTGATGTATATCGTAGGTGCCGATAGTGTAAAATGCACGTGACTGAGTTAGAAAGATATTTTTGTTTGGTCGCCGTTATGGGTAGTAATTTCCCTTTGATAAGAGTCTTTCTGATTTTTTTTAGTAAGAAGTTATTTTGATCATCTTTTTTGAAACGTTAAAACCCTCAACTAAGATAAGTGTTTCTAGTCTGTACCACAACTAATGAAATTTTACCAAGCATGCGTGTTCCCAAATTGATCTGAATGAGCAAGAAAGCCCATTTATGCAAAAGAAAAATTACTGACACGCAGGCCCGTCATTTGGGGGGGGGGGGGGCAGAGGGGGTCAATTACCCCCCTGACTTGGCGAAATCAATGTATTTACATATAAGTGGGCGTGGTTTTATTGTTTTCTGGTGAAATTGTATTGTGTTTTTACCCTTTGCCTCCCCCCCCTGGAAAAACTTGAAATGACGTCCCTGCTGACACGCAATTTTTTATAATGTAATAACTTCCTCGCCTGATACTTGCTTTTTGACGATCCAATGAATGCTTTGTTGGAACGAGCAAATATTCTTAGTTCGGCTTAGCGCTAATAAATTTAATTTCTTACGCAAAAGGCTTAGCAATCAAAAGTCAGCTTATCAGAGCCAGACTATAGTCAATGTTTGTGGTATGGCATGAAGACTGCCAAAAATCATTTGAAAAAGATGATTTTCGTGGTACTTTTCTAAAAAGTTTTATAATTAAACCACATTACCTTTATGCAATGAGTTACCGGCCATAAGCCAGAGCTAAGGCAGAACTGAAGCAAATGCACCCACAGCTAGATCATAGCAACCTCGAGCTGCAGTTTTGTCCTTATGATCATAGCTCGATCATAAGGATGAAACTGCAGTCTTAGGATGCTATGATCAAGCTGTGGGTGCATTTGCTTTACTTTACCTTTAAGTGAAAACTGAAATATTCTGTGCATTGTGGCAAAAGCAAAAATTGTTTGCAAGTACTCTATTTAAGTTCAATGTTTGCCAACTCTTTGCCCCTTTATAGTTTTAACATTACATCAGAAAAAAAGTACTATATTTTGGCAAAAAAATATGCCCGTTGAGTATTAAAGATAAGCGTAAAATCTTAATTAAGGAGAAGAAAAATCAGCCTCGCTCCAGCTAACCTAAAATTTATGAAAAGTCTTTAAAACACAACAATGGCCACCTTTGGCTCTTCTAACTTAATTACGACGCACTGTTAAATTATTTCCATGAAAACAATGCTAACAACATAATAGGATGTACAAGAAATATTTCCCAGAAATTAAAGTTGTTAGAAGAATCTGCTAGATATTTCCTTTAAAATGCAGGAGAAATTTAAAACAAAAAAATCTCCACTTTTTCGCCATTAGGCAAGTGCAAAAAATGAAGTACTCTGCCACTAGAGGGGAAAAAAATCTTTGAAGTAAAGATTTTTTCCTTAATTTTTTATTCATGGCGCAAAATTCTGACGACGCTACAGGCTTTTCTAGTTAACGATGCGATCGAATTTCACGTTCAATATATTTTGAAGTAGTTTTTTAGTTGACGATGTGAAAAGTTCATAATATTCTTTTTTAAAGGGGCAAAAAATGAAAAGAAAAAGTGGAGTACATAGTTGTAGTTTCACAATGGTATTAGAAAATTGAAAGCACTTTGAAATTTTATTCCGTCCATTGCAACACAAAATTGTGTCTTAACCGAAATTGTTTTTCAAAATTGTTTAGTTAGACAAGTTGCATTTGCGAATTAAAAAAAATATTTTTCTCAGATTTAAAATAATTGTAATACACATTTTCTTTCTTATTCCTCTTCATTATTTCAATTTTCAAATTTTTGACAAATTTTTGCATTATTCTATAGGATTTATCACTCAATGATTGAATGGATAGGTTTTTTTCGATAATTTAAAAAACAATCACGGGCAGAAAATTTCGTTATTAAGTAACATTTACTTTCTTTGCGTAAAGTCTGCATGATTAACATCTGCGGTCGTTTTAATGCGCACTTTGTGTAAAGTGAAAGGAATTTTGAGTCGTGCAATTTTCTTTTCGGTCCAAATATACTAAGTAAGTGACAAATTAGCTATTCAAAATAAATAAATAAATAAATAAAAAATAAATAAATAGATAAAAAATAAAAAAATAAGCATAAAAAAAAGAACAAAAACGAAATGTTAAAAAAATTATTGCAGTCAGATTTTTTCATAAGATTTTTTCATTACAAACCAGAACTTCTTTCGGAAAAGTTCGTCATAAAAAGCTATAAACGATGTGCTATGCAGTGTTTAACCCCTCGTGAGGCGCTGATGAAGAGAAAAACTTGTGACGCACAAACATTGCGAAATATTTTTTTTTTTGCGAAACATTTTTATAATTCTTCGCCAGACCCAGGCTCAAATTCCAACAGTCCAACAGATACAGTCCAGAAATAAGATTTAAACAATTTTAATCATTAGCAACTACAAACAGACATTGCAGACATTGATGTCTGCAAGAAATCATGCATTTTATGTGCCGTTCTTGATATTGACATCTACAAAATGTCCGTCATTGTATCAGCCTTTGTAAAATTTGATGTCTGCAATTCCTCCTTGTCATTTATTTCATGTGCCATTGTAGAAATCGAAGTTAACGGGACATCATTTCTGTCTCTTGTGCTGTTGTATTAATTGATGTCTGAGATGTCACCCGTCACAAATGCCATTGTAGACCATGATGTCTCCAAGACGTCCTCCATTTTATGTACCATTGTAAACATAGATCGACATGTCAATCATTTAATGTACCACTGTATACATTAATGACTCCACGATGTCATTTCTTGTATTAGCCATTGTATGTTTATAATACATCCTTTATTTTGTAGTGTCATTGTAAACATTGCTTTCTTCAAACTGTTACTAATTTTAGCTGTCACTGTAGACATTGCTATCTCTAAGACGTTAACTATTCCATGGCACTGTAGACAGTGATGTGTTTTACAGAGATGTCATTTATTTCATGTGACGTTATAAACAATGATGTCTTCAAAGCGTCACTCATTCTGTTCGTCATTGAATTTTTTGACGCCCTTTTTTTATTAGCCTACTTTCCCGTTAAAAATAAAAGAAAGACGAAAAAAGTGTCAAAAGTGGCTTAATGCATCCAAAAAATATCGCCAAGTCCAAAAAATATCGCCAAGTCAAAAAAAAAGTCAAAAAGAAAGAAATAAGAAAAATTAATATTGAAAAATTAAAAATTGAAAAGTAGGGTATTGAGATGGGGAATTTGTGCGTCGGTCTGTCGGTCGGTTTGTCTGTTCCCCCCTAATAACTTTTGAATGAACATTCCGATTTGAACAAACTCTTATTTTGGAAAGATCTCGCCGAGTACAGCTCATTCCCATATTTGTTTTTTCGATTTGAACAATTTTTGGTTCAACTTTGAACCGTTCAAATAATCTGCCCGCGTACTAATTTATTAGTGAACAGTCCGATTTGAATAAACTTTTTTTGTTCGAAAGATCTTATCAAGGATACTTCATTAACGTATTTACATTTCCGATTTGAACAATTTTTCGTTCAACATTGAACCGTTTAAACAAGCTGTCACCCCTAATAACTTTTGAGTGAACAGTCCGATTTAAACGAACTTTTTTTTTCGTTCGAAGGATCTCGACAAGGATGCTTCATTTCCGTATTTAATTTTCAATTTAAACATTTTTATTTTGTTCAACATTGAACCGTTCAAGTAACCTTTGCCCACCTAATAACTTTTAAGTAAACCGTTCGAATTGAATACACTTTTTTTTGTTCGAAAGATCTCGGAGAGGCTCATTCCCATATTTCGTGTTTTGATTTGAACCATTTAACGTTCAATGTTGAATCGTTCAGAAAAAAAAAAAAACTTAACATTAGTGCGTACGGAGAAATTTTTAAGTTGAATGTTGATCCTGAACTTACAGGCGGATTTCCTGCAAACTAACTTGTATGAAAATAGTTTTGATAAATAATGTGTTGTAAAGTACTTTTCTGAATAATCTTCTGTGAGGACTCTGATTCCGACTCCGACTCCGCAAACATGGCGGAAATGCAGGCTCAGAAAAAAAATGACTGACTGTGCAGACGATTTTTTGTTTATTTATTTTTTTATTTTATTAATTTATTTTTAATATTATATATATATTTTTTTGGCAGACGATTTTTTTTGTAACAAGAATGTCTCATTCACGAGTGCATTTTATTCTTTATTTATATTTAACAACTGGCAACGGATTAAAAATGAAATTCGAGATATTTTATTAACGAACGAGTTTTTTTTTTCTTTCTTTCTTTCTTTGATAAAATGTGTTTTGATGTTCTTTGTACTTTTATTTACTTTTTTTTGAAAACGACTGAGGAATTTTTCTACGGAAGAACTATAACAGTTACATTCTTTAAAGGTGCGACAAAACTTTATTTATCCGTTTATTTACTTTTTACGTGTCTATTTTATCTGATGAGAGTGGTACATTTCGCTTTTAGAAATCTGCTTTAAGTGTTAAAAAGGTATGTTTGACATAATTTTCAGTCTCAGATAATCAAGAGAATATTGATGAGATGCTAGAATGCCGATGTCAATATACGGGAAAGTAGGCTCGTTTAGTTCTTGACAGAACTTCTTGTTATTATAGTTAAAGGGGATGGTGGAATTCTTGAAGAATTCATCTAAATATTGTGCTTTATGTTTTATTTATACACAAGCTATTCAAATACAGTGCGTCGCAAAAGTTTAAGCACTATGCAAATTTTTGAATAAAAAGAAATCTTTTCAGCAGAATGCTTTCATATTTATACTGTAAGTGGCTACTGTGATCCTAATTAAGTGTTTGAAGTTTTGAAAAATATAACCGCAACGAAAATCAGAAAATACAAAAGATATTTTTTTGGCTGTCGCAAAAGTTTATGCACGGATCAGATTTTATGCAAATATCTTTTGAAACGTGATGCGTGAAGAACCAGTGCGGTTCTTTTGAACGAGTTATATAGCGTAGCAATGGCTTAAAGTGTTATCAAGATGCCGAAGTCACTACAGTTCTCGTCTGAAGAAGTTGTGAAACTCTGGAAGCTGAAAGCAGAAGGTAACTCTGTTATGCAAATTTCAGTGATTTTAAATCGATCTAAACGTGGCATTTATAATGTTCTGAAACGTGGAAATCAATTTAAACCTGCGTTTCGCTCAGGAAGACCGAGAAAAACTACCTCTCGTGAAGATAGAAGAATTGAAAAACTGGTCTTAACTGAAAATGTGTCACTTAATCAAATAAAAACTAGACTTGTAACAAAATTATCACGTGATACCATAAGCAGATGACTAAAAGAATTAGGATTTATCAAAAAAACAAAAGTTAGCTCGCAAACCTTTTCTGAAAAAGTGTCACAAGCAAGCAAGACTGTAGTGGGCAAGCATCATATGCATAATAGTGACGAGTGGATTTCTGTTGTGTTCTCTGATGGAAAAAAAAAAGGAATTTAAACGGTCCAGATGGGTTCTCATACTACTGCCGTGACTTGAGGAAAGATCCGAAGTGCGTATTCAGTAGGCAACATGGTGGTGGCTCAGTCATGGTATGGGGCGCTTTTTGCTTCAACGGACAAACTTCTCTTAGCTTTCTAAAGGGTAGACAAAATTCAGAAAGGTATCAAGATACCCTGAGAAAGCATTTGTTACCATTTGGTGAAGTCCTAGGTGGTCATGATTGGATTTTTCAGCAAGACAAAGCTTCAATACACAATTCCCGTAGTACGAAAGAATGGCTTGCTTGTCAAAATATTAGTGTGATGAACTGGCCAGCACTTAGCCCGGATCTAAATCCCATAGAAAACATCTGGGGAATTCTCGCACGTGACGTATACCAGAATGGGAAGCAGTATTGCTCTGTTCAAGAGCTTAAATCTGCAATCGAGGAAGATTGGTACAGACTAATTCCCGAAACCTTCCATAATCTCGTTCTATCGATGAAAAATCGCATATTCGAACTCATCGGCTGCAACAGTAACACCATAGACTACTAAAAGACTTTTATGCTTTCTAAAATATATATATTCCGTTTTTGTGCTTAAACTTTTGCGACAGCAAAATTTTGATTTTATCATGTAATCGTATTTTAATTTCTATGAATCGTTTCTTAATTCGAAACATGGATTTGTAAGCTGTTTGTTTAATTACAGTAAAAATTTCAAAGCTTTTTGATGTATACTTTTCGTCTTATTAAAAGATTTCGGTTGTGCTTAAACTTTTGCTACGCACTGTACATAAGGACTGCTAACAAAGCTCTTTTGCCTTCGGAAAAACACAGGAAAGATTTATAGCACGAAGAGTATGAAATAACACCTCAGGCACTATTGAGACTCGAACTCACGACCTCCAGGTACGAAGCGAAATTTCTACCGCAGAGCTTTCGAGGCCCCAATATTGTAAGTAATCATGAAGTTAGTAATAACTTCATTAGAATTTCCTTTTTAATGTTGGTTCGTTACAAGCCCATTACTATTTTTCTTTTAATAATGTATACCGTAAACTTATCGAAATTTTGATTTAATTATGTGAGCCAGCTGTGAGGTAGTTAGGGATGAAGTTCATCCGAAAAAAGGGTTTTAAAAATATCAAAGCCTTTAACAATCTAAAAATGAGACATAGTTAAAAGAAAATACTTTTCACAAGTTCGAAAGTTAAGACAGGGATTTCATCCTTTGCTATTTTTTCTTTTTCTCTTTTTAAATCGCAAGAAAGAAAACATACTCTCATTTTTACTTTCCGCAAGACTATAATTATTAGTAAACATTCTTATTCCATTTACTTCTTAATACTCTTTTTACTAAAAGTAATTCGACGTAATCAAAAAAATATTGATGAAATTTCCTGGGTCCAACTTCCAACTAAAGCAATTTGCACATCGGATGTTGTTTTGCTTTCGTTACGTCTGAATCTTGAAAAGAATTTCAATAGTTGCGGAATAGTGTATGTTTACATTTAATTAAGTTCTACATTCAGAATTGGCTCGCAGCATTGAATAAATCTAACAAAGTTCGCCGAAAATAAAATAATCCCCGCTGAAAAAAGCTGTTTTTTCTTTTTCGACGGGACGGATTAAATCAAAAAAAGTCGTTCCAATTCGGGAATGGTAGAAAATCAATATGTTTTAATTCTTAGCAGCAGAGGGAACAAAGCTTTTTTTGTAATGTTTTCACAAATTCTTCAAGTGTTTTTAGAAAGGAATGCAGAAAAGTCGATGATTAAGTTTTCGAACTCTGTGAAGTTCTTGAAGTTTTGGGGAGGAAATTTTTCTTATATTGTTGCATTGATTCGAAAAAAAAGAGTAAACGTTAAGGAGAATTTCTGCCTAAAAATTACAAAACTGTCGATAAGTTACAGATATGAATTTATGAAAATAATCAAAAATTCAATTATCTAAGTATTTTCCCCCACTTTCCCTTCTCTCATATTGATAAAAAAGTATCGATTTACTGACTAAAATGTAACACTTAAAAACTATTTTTTGAAAAGGCGGATTATAGTTGTCTTTTTTCTCAAAAAAAAAAAAAAAAAAAAAAAAATCCGCAAATAAGTTTAAAATAATAATGTAACTGATATCGGGAGTTTTAAACTTGATTCTGCTAGAATCTGGCTAAATATTAACAAAATCATTAAACTGACACTGAATTTGGCATTTCATTGTTACCAAATTTGACGCTAACTTGGTGATAGATAGCCAAATTTATTCCAGAAAAATTTCTAAACGAAAGGTGCCAAGTAGTTGCCAATCAATATCATTTTATCAGTCTGTCGATTTCGTGTTAACACACTTTTCGGAACATCGGGATGCAACCAAAAAGAGAGTTGCGCGACTAGATCCAAAAACGGCGAAATTGAATTTCTGCAGCATATTGTCTTTGAGTTGAGCGAAACACACACATAAACTCATTATAAAGCTTGAGACTAGAAAAAAATATAGATAGTGACTAGCAAACCCAAAACAGTTAGTGGCCACTTTGAACCAAAAACCTTTGTTCCAAAAGAATAATCCCACTCCACTTCATTCTGCATGAAGTAATATAACATTTCTGCCCAGATTTTCAAGTATTGCTTGTGGGAATTTTTGGACATTTTTGCCTCTAGCTCTCGCAAAGTTGAACCCTCCCCTCTTTTTTATACTAAATTGCTCATTTTATTTGCGAGTGTATGAGCTAATTATTTCCATGAAAACGCATATAACCTTTCTAAAACGTTATTATGGGGATCGTTTCATCAATGTCAGCCATTAGCATTTTCAGTAGCGATGCGAACCACGGCATCTTACGAATTTCGGAAGTGTACAGTGACCGTTGTTGGCTGATTTAAAGTTCCTGTACTGTATTTTAAATTATGAGGTAAAAAAGTTCGGACTTTTTTCTCCTTCTAACGAGAAACATCGGTATTTAGAGGTTTTGTAAAGCGACCAGCATCACATTTTGCTGTCGCCAAAGAAAAATATTTAGTCGCCACTGGCCAGTGGTGACCGCTAGTTTTGACCTTTAAAGCATTACCTACATTCGCACCAGGGATGAATTGGCACCGAAATGCCGTTTTTGTACTGCTTTTCTAGAAAAAGAAATTTCCCTCATACGGAAAACTGCTCACGACTTAAAACTCAACTACTTTCATTGTTTCGGGAACTCGATTATATCCATGATAAGCACATATACGTATATACAAGAAGGGGCAAGAAAACTCGTGAGGAATAGCACACACAGACAGTTAAAATGAATATTTTGGCTGCCCATACTTTATATATTACATTCGAATGCAACCAAAAGGGGAGATGCAAGACATTGCATAGGGTCAACGTAGGAAATATCAAACTTCTGCAGCGTTTTGGTCTTGAATTGTGCTAGATACATACGTAAGTACGCACATACAGGCGTCACGAGATAACTCGTGGTAAAAATTTTGGGAATGGTCAGCATAACCTAAGTACGCCCAAATGAAAGTAACTACTCAACATTCTTTTGCAGGTGAGCAAAATAGAAATGTAGTCTGAAATTTAAAGGAAAACTTTTTCGTAGACAAATCTTAGTTTGTAAATTTAAGTCAATAATCGCGAAAATAGTTTTTACGTTAATACAGATTTGATGGCAGAATGTCTTCACTCTCCTAGTTCCTTGTGTGTGATTGCCATGAACTATATGCTTAAGAAGATATTTAAACTATTGCTAGATAGGTTGAGCTGCAAACAATGAACATTTTTTGCCATTTCACTTTACCCCGCTACTTCACTAAACCCCACATTATAGATTAAAAACATGAACTCAATTATTTTACTAGCTACAAATCTCTCACTACAATTATTTATATACTTGAGGTGTGTGCGTGTATGTGCGTGTGTGTGCGTGTGTGTGTGGCGGCGGCATATCCGTTAAAGAATTGCGTAAAATCTTGATCAAAACAGCATTTCTCTAATACTGTTTTTTAATTGCTATTTCCCGAGCGAAATATAACGAAACATTTGATGTTTAGGTAAACATAAAATGAATTTAAACTTGAATCGTGTTCATTAAAAAAAAATCTTTCCCATTTTTTTGGACAAAAGTTAAGCACACTTAAATAATCAAACACCAGAAATCGTTTAATATCTTACCATATGCATATACAATAATGTGAAAACAAGATAACATAAAAAACATTTCCCCGTGTTTTTTTTCGGGGGGGGGGGGGTAGTCTATAAACTTATCATTACAGTATTTTGAAAAAAAAAAAGTGATAAATTGTAAAAAGATAATCGCTTCTTTTGAAATTGTAGGCTAAAGTTATAGAGCTTAAAATTCCTACAACGAAATAATTAACATTTTTATGGCATGTAAGCATGAAAAAATGTTTTTGCGTTAAGAGTACATAAAATTTGCATATTATTTCACCAAATTTTTGTTTACTGGGAATTTTAAAATTCTTTCGATATATGAACTACAAATTTAAAAGAAAACTTAACAGCTTAAAGGTTTTTAATTTCTTGACAATTAAAAATAAGTTAGGGAAATATTGATCAAATTTCTTTATAAAAAAACCATTTTTTTTGCAATTAAAGTTCGTAAAAAAAAGTTCACCAGCTACATTTTTGTAAACGTTAAGTGTAAAGTGTTTTCTTATCGTTTATTTTTACATTTTTTTATTCAAACACATTTCCACTTTACTGCTGTTGATTTTTAAACACTTGTTTTTTGAAGAAAAAAAACGGATTAGAAACATGGAAAACTACTTTACAATTTCTAGGCCTGTTATAATTTATGTTCAATAGTACAAATTGTCAGTTTAGAATATAGTTCTAATCATGCATTTTTCCTCTTTTCACACCACTTTACTTCAGGATCTCCCGTCCCTGCCACAACACGTGGTTCAACCGGTTAGATGGGACCCTGAAGAGCGCTCTGTTCTTTTCATCCAGACCAGGAGTCGAGCAAGTCCCTGGTACAGTATCTCCAGAAGTATTGATTCACTTGGAGGACTTTGTGACCACTAGCATTTCCAGTGTCCCTCAGACAGTTTCAAATTAGCAGTGAATACATTGGCAATATTACAATGCAACTAGCTGTCGTGGCCGTCACGAAACTTTCTTCTATATCTATCTTATGAATTCCGGTTACAAAATAAAATACGTACTCGCCCGAGTAATTGGAGACAACTACAATTTCCCAATTATCGTAATAACCCTGCAAATTCAGAATCAACGAGCGAAATTGGAAATCATTGCAAAAGCCTTGTTTAGATTAATTGCAAACATTTTATTTGTTAGTAAAAAGAAATTGGCAACAGTTAAAAATTTCAAATCATTGAAAGTTTTCAGCTGTTTTGATAATTAAATAGCGTGAAAGCGATTTTTTAATGAATTAATTTTTCGCATTGTTGACTAAGCGCAAAAATCACCCCACCCTCCCCCTGTAGCGATTGGCGCCAAAATTTAATCGATGCTTGCTTCCATATTAGGTTAGTGTTATTCCAAATTTCATTCAAATCGCAGCAATATTTCCCGAGATACAGTAGGTGCAATGACAAAATAAGCACTTTTGATTGCTCCACCCCCTTTGAGATATTGACACACAAATTGAATCAGCACCTGTACTCAATAGGGTCTACCTATGGACCAATTTTCGTTTGATTCTGCCGGTTACTTCCTGAGATATAGCAGTCACCCCCGCGCAGAACACGTGCGATTGCTCCACCCCCCTTCGAGATATTGACAAACAAATTGAATCAGCACCTGTACTCAGTAGGGTCTACCTATGGACCAATTTTCGTTTGATTCCGCCGGTTACTTCCTGAGATATAGCAATCACCCCCGCGCAGAACACGTGCGATTGCTCCACCCCCCTTGGAGGAATTCGCTAAAAAAAGTCAGGTGCACCAGTTTACATGGTGGTACATATGTGCAAAAATTTTTGTTCGATTTCATTCAGTAGTTTTTGCTCTAGCGCGGCCACAAAAACTGGTCACACACATACAGACTCACACACACACAGACAGACAGACATTTTCCAAAAATGGTCGAAATGGACTCAGCGCACCTCAAAACGTGCTAATCCGTCAAAATTCGACATTCGAAAATTTTCACGAAACCAATACTTTCTTCTATATATTAGATATAGAAGAAAGTAAAAAGGCCGGAGGGGAGGAACACTGTTCTTTTGCCCAGGGCTCCCAAACTCAAAATCAAGCCTTTCTTGTGTCTCATACATTGAATTTACCCTTGCTTTTATCAAAGTCTTTCAATTGTTTTGATTTGATGTAATCTTTGAAATTGTGCATCAATGTATTTTAAACATTTTAAGGAAATCTAATTAATTCAAAATGGTTTATAAAGTATTTTCATCTTGAGGAACAAAGTGTCAACTGAGGTTTTCAGTCCAGCTGTTCATATTTATGCTACTTTTTTAGACTGTTTCTCAAAAAGCTAATTTTTCAATGAAAAACATTGTTTTGTGAAGCCTGTCCCCGTGGATACAGAATGTCCTGAACCACAACATTTCCAAGGCATAATAATAGATGGCGCCACATAAACGAAAAGTAAGGATGATAGTCTCTAAAATGGGAATAATATTTATGTCACGTGTTTAATTTTCGCGCATTTTTTTCAGTTACTTTCTCGTAAAAGTTAAAAAAAATACGTAAAAAAAAAGGAACAAGCATGAAAAATGGCTTAATATGTGGTAAAAATGTCTGTATAAAAACCAAAAAGTCAAAAATGAGTTTCTAATTTATGAATAATGGGAAAAATGGTAGGGTTTTGAGGTGGAGAAGTATGTATGTCTGTCGGTTTGTTTTTTGATTTGAAAAATTTAAGACAAGAGTTACGGTTAAACTTTGAGAAAAGTTAAATTTTGCATTCTCCTCCAACACAATGTGTTGGAAAAAGATCTCGACATCTTGAAGTAGAATATGTATGTACAAAAAAAGAACATTTTTCGATTTGGTTATTTTAAGGGTAGACTTTTGAGCAATTAATTAGAAAAGAAAATTAATAAAAAATATTTTCTCCCTCTCAAAAAGTGAGAAAATTTCGCTGATTCCAAATGTTATATCTTCATTCTATTTGGCTTCTGCTTGCAATATAGTTGTTCTATTTAACATTAAAAAAAAAAAAGTATGATGTTTGGTTAGGAAAATGTTTGTTGACTTAAAACTTTGCCAAATCAGGAAAAACCGCATTAGAATATTGAAAGAACAAGTTTATCCGCAATAACGGAACACCCAGTACTCTAATAATGCCCGAATGCAATCTTGGAAATCAATCTTTAAACTGTTGGAAAAAACATTGTCAGCTAACAAACTGCAATTCCTTTTTTGTATAATACGATTAATTACTATGCTCCAGCCACATATGTACTTAAAATCAAAATGTTTGCAAATATGCCTGCAGTAGCTCTTGTGTGTTGTTGTCTTGTGTCAGCTATACTAGAAAGTAACTTAACCTGACACTCAACGTCATTACGGGAGAAGCCAATAAGAGCTCACAAGCAGTTAGCGATCTCCTCTAATTCGCCAAGTAGGCTGTGACGTTTTATCTAGCTCGTTTTTCATAGGCTAACGTCACGCTGACGTCACGACGTTTCTTTTAAGAAAGGTTGCAGTCGAGTTAGTGTGGCAATTTGGGATGCGCTGCTTCACTTTTACAACTGTACCGTGACTTGGTGTAAAGTCCAACTTCTACACTGTAAAAAATAAATGTTGTTTTTATAGTATAATTCAGCTTTTTATTTTATAGTAATAAATTAAAAATTGCTTATTTTGCAGTAATTAACTGCAAAAATGCTAACTTTTACAGCTTATTACCGTGCATTGTACAGTTTTAAACTGGAACCTCTGCTGTCAGTATTATACTGTTGTTTTTACAGTATAATACAGCTAAATTTTACGGAAATAAACTGTCTGTAAAATTTCTAACTTTACAGTAAGAAACTGTAAAATTGCTTGTTTTACAGTTTATTACTGTGCTGTTTACAGTTTAAAGTGGAACCTCAGCTGCCAGTATTATACTGTAAAAACAACAGCTCATTTTTTGCAGTGTACAGTACACACAGTAGAGTAGCTAGAGGGCCCAGCGCCCATGGCGAAGATGAAAAATTGCGCCCCTTCTAGAGGTCGCTCCAATGAGAGGTCATTGTGACCTCCGAAAATGTCCTTACTCCAAGAATTTTATTTATTCGAAATATTTGCAGATAATGTAGCAACTTTTTTTTTTCCTTTCAGCATTTTTAACGATGCTAAGTGTTCCCCCTCATGCTATATGTGCATATGTCTGCTTGTTCGTATTATTGAGTGAAATTCAAGTTTTATTTTTACAAGTTTTTTGTTCAATTTGAGAATTTTTGTCTTTCTAACAATCTTAGTTCGGGGCGTTCCTACTTTTCCCCATCATTTCACATAAATTCAAAAAAAAAAAAAAAAATTACAATTCGTTATTGAACATAGTGTTTTTTCCACATAACAGCTTTTATTTGAAATAGAATTTGTTTTAAAACACTATAAGAATGTATAAAATAAACATAATTTGTTCATTTTATATAAAAATCAAAGTATTGATTCTATTGTAATAAGGAAATCAAAGAAAATATAAAAAGCATAATAAATATCTGAAATTGGCTTAATAAATACGACTCCTTGCATACAGGCAAAATAAAAGTTCGCTATTTTAGGCCTTCGATTATTTTTTATGAATAAGTACTTTTCATTCTAAGTATTCAAAATGTTCCAGAGACCCGCCGTTATTTAATACTAATATTAATGTTATTAATATTAGTATATGTATTAATAATAATAAAAAATATAAAAATATATATGAGGGGAGTTAGGTGAGACAATTGTTCCCTCCCTGGCTTTCAGAAAGTACCAGATGTATTTTCTTGTGTGTGTGTTTTTTTTTTTTTTTTTTAATACAGCGTATACAAACATGGGTCAACAGTAGGGAAGGTAGTGGCGGTTACCACAACGATGGTGCTCGAACTGAGAATGACAAAAAAAAAAAAAAAAACTGATTAGCACATACATTTATGTACCGTTTTAGAAAAAAGGTGGCTTGACACCCTCAAGTAACCTAGAGTACACGCAGCTTCCCTCAACATTCACTTGGCGTTTCTTTGTTCAGTAATACATGAGAAACAATAGCTATTTTTATTTATTTTGACATTAAAAAGAGCACAAAACATATTGCACTGGCGTGGTTATAAATCGAGCCCAATCCCTCCCACAATAATACTAAAACGGTAATAAGTATAAATAACAATGTAGTGATATATATAGTTTAGAAGTGAGAGCACTTCATCAAAGTACATATAAAATAGAAAAATTTACAAAATACGAAATCGAAACTCACTAAAAAAAAGGTTTATTTATCAATTTTTTGCTTTTTGGAACCTTCTAACCTTCTATACTGAGCCATCGAAGCACAAACAGCGTTTGAAAACGTTGCTTGTTCAAAATCGCGCGCCGCTGTACTTGTCTTACACATTTTTAGAATCTTCATTTTCTGGCTCTTGGTACAAATTTTTAAAATCGCGACATTTGCAGTAGTCTTGTTTTTAGAAACTTCCACCTCCTGTTTTTGAGAAATAAGTATTTTTCTCTCTCTAGTTTTCGCCACAGAAAAATTGTCACGAAGAGAGGAGTTATTTTCTGTCATCATAAAATTTTGCATGTTGCAACATCTACATTGCAACAAAAGCTCGCCGATTTTTAAAATCATAGAACGTTATTTTCGAAGTATAGTATGTAATTGATAAGTTGAAGTGATATTGTGAAAAAAAAAAAAACGGCTAGAAAGAAGCGGAGAGGAAGCGGCGATTTCAGATCAGCTTATTATACAGACTTTAGACCCCATATATAACTAAATTCTATCCTGCCAGATAGATTTAAGCTAACATCAGTGTATCCAGCCGAAATCTACCAAAGCAAAGTTTTTATGCATCTGTTTTTATGCATCTGTTTTTATGCATATCTGACAAAAAAAAAACATGACCAAAAAAAAAAAAATTTTTTTTTAATCGGTCAAAATGCCGCCCCCCTGGCTGCTGCGCCCGTGGCAAGAGCCACGCCTGCCAACCCCTAGCTACGCCACTGAGTACACACATACTATAGGGACCCGTTTATAGGGAAGCAACTATTTACAGCACAACAGCCACCTTCACACACACACACACACACACACACACACACACGCGGTACAAATAGAGCATCCATGAAAGTACATCCATGACCAAACCAGGATTAAAATCAGGAAACTCCCCATCCGCTGACAAACTTCTCTCGTCTCTTGTCAAGATGGCCGGCTGCTGTAGCTTTTGAAAATCAGGAAAGAAAACTTTTTCCTCTATCGTTTTATGACAGTAACAGTCGGTCAACCCTTACTGTACTAGATCATGGGAGTCCTTTTGGAGTTGTTTAGGATATTCCGACGTAACAGAACCAAAACCTTGGTATTGCATAATTTTCAGCTATTCCACTCTTCTCCTTTATTAATAATTATAACTATATGTAATATTCAATTTGTGCCGAATAAGGAAATCATCTTAAGGGTCATTCCATAGAAATGTCAACCTCAGCCTAAAAAATAAAAGTACCTTAAAGACTTAACTGTGACATATCATTTTATTCAACATACTTTCTAGTATATGAATCTAGCAAAAATTTTGAAAAATCCTTTTTGGTGTTTATGTTGGAGCTCTATAAGTACATGGCTGCAGAAAGGTCTTAGAAAACGCTAAAAACATTGGTCATTGTTTTCGTGCATAATGTTAAAATTTCTGTGAATTTTTAAAAGAACTGCATTTCTGATGAAAGTTTGGAGTTATATCTGATTGAATTAACAGCTTTTTTCATTCAGTTTATAAGGTAAGCATTTTAATTATCTTCATTATTTCACTTTTTTATTTTATGTTACGTTAGTCACAAAAATGCAATGTTTTCTATTTTAAAACTGAACTAAAAATAATTAAATAAATAGCTCTTTATTTTTCTTATGTCTATATCATATCTGCTTGAAAACCCTAAAATATTTATTTTAGATATATTTAATAGAAAAATATTAGTGTGACTAACGTAACATTTTAGGTGTGTGACTAACACAACAGTTTGAATATGACTATGGTAACAATTAAAAAAAGATTAATGTAGCTTAAAGCTTAACTATTTTAGTGTTTATTTAAATTTCCAGCTAAGAGTAAATAAATATATCAAACTAATTTGAAATACACTGAAGTGACAAAAGTCATGGGATACCTCTTAATATCGTGTCGGCCCTCCTTTTGCCCGGCGAAGTGCAACAACTCGACGTGGCATGGACTCAACAAGTCGTTGGAAGTCTTCTGCAGGAATATTGAGCCATGCTGTCTCGATAGACGTCCATAATTGTGAAAGCGTTGATGGGGCAGGATTTTGGGCACGAACAGACCTCTCGATGGTGTCCCATAAATGCTCAATGGGATTCATGTCGGGCGATCTAGGTGGCCAAATCATTCGTTGGAATTGTCCAGAATTTTCTTCAAACCAATTGCGAACAGTTGTGGCCCGGTGACATGGCGCATTGTCATCCATAAAAATCCCATCGTTGTTTGGGTACATGAAGTCCATGAATGGCTGCAAGTGATCTCCAAGTAGCTGCACATAAGCATTTCCAGTCAATGTTCGGTCCAGTCGCACTAGAGGACCAAGTCCATGCCATGAAAAAACAGCCCACACCATTACGGAGCCACCACCAGCTTGAACAGTGCCTTGCTGACAGTTTGGGTCCATGGCTTCGTGGGGTCTGCGCCACACTCGAACCCTACCATCGGCTCTTACCAGCTGAAATCGTGACTCATCGGACCAGGCCACGGTTTTCCATTCATCTAGGGACCAACCGATATGCTCACGTGCCCACGAGAGTCGCTGCAAGCGATGTCGTTCTGTCAGTAAAGGCACTCGAGTCGGTCTTCTGCTGGAATAGCCCAAGAAATCCAAATTTCTCCGCACAGTTCTAGCAGACACGTCCATTGTACGTCCCACATTGATTTCTACGGTGATTTGACGCAGTGTTGCTTGTCTGTTAGAATTTACGACTCTTTGCAGACGTCGCCGGTCTCGATCTTTAAGTGCAGGCGGTCGACCACTGCGCTGTCCATGGTGGGATGTTATGCCTGAAATTTCATACTCTCGGCACACTCTTGACACAGTGGATCTGGGAATGTTGAATTCTCTAACGATTTCCGAAATGGCATGACCCATGCGTCTAGCTCCAACTAACATTCCGCGTTCAAAGTCTGTTAATTCACGTCGTGCGGTCATCATCACGTTAAAACCTCTTCACATGAATAACTTGAACAGAAATGAAAGCTCTGTAAAAGCACTGCGCATTTATACCTGTTCTATGCGATGCTACTGCCATCTGAAAATTTGCATATTGCTATCCCATGACTTTTGTCACTTCAGTGTATTTGAGGCGAAATAGATCCTTTGACTGCTTCAGAACGGAAAAGAAGAAGTCGGGCGAATCAGAGCCTCTATAAAATTCAGATGAAAGAGAAATGTCAAAAACATTGATGCGTTCTTTACGAAAAAACACAATTTCGGGTATGAAGTTAAAAGAGGAAGACAGAGAAGCCTCAAAATAATTAATAAGTAAGATGCTTACAAAGAAACAAACTACTATTTCCTTCATATCAGCAGAATCTCCTTTTCTCACAAAGCAAGCACTGGAAAAGGCAACGAAGAAATATAGAAAAAAGCTTTAGCCAACAGTCCCTGAAAGAAAGTTATATCTATCCAAAAGCTGGCATCAGGTATAGCAGTTAATATAGGAAATCCTAAATCCCATAGACAATCATTAAGTTTGTCGGATAATACAAAACAATAAGTTCTCTAATTTTATAATAATGTGATAATTTCGCGATTTTTTCCCACAAGAAAGATGTTAAATATGTAAAGAACTTTGTTGTCAACAAGAGAAAAAAGCTACAAAAGGGTTTGCCTATATGTATAACTTAGAAGAAATCTATCAACTTTATAAAAAAATTAATAAGAATGAAGAAACTGGTTTTGAAAAAATTGCGAGTTAAGTCTAGGAAGTTCAAACATTGGGCTCAAAAGATCGAAGATGAGAGAAACAGGTCAAAGATTTGAATGGCCCAAACCTGATAATATTCAGTTTGCAAAAGCTAAATTTTCTTTGACAGATTCAATTAAGTTAAAAGGGAGCCTTCCATTTACAATTTCTTACCCCAGAATAAAAAAATAAAAAAATACATAAAATTAAAAAATAAATGAAAAAATACATAAATAAATAAAAATATGCAACATAATAAGTTTAAACAAGAAGTTCTGTCAAGAACTAAACGAGCCTACTTTCCCGTGCATCGACATCGGCATTCTCGCATCTGATCATTATTCTCTTGATCATCTGAGACTGAAAATTATGTCAAACATACTTTTTTAGCACTTAGAGCTGATTTCGAAAAGCAAAATATGCCCCTCTCATCAGATGAAATAGACACGTAAAAAGTAATTAACGAATAAATAAAGTTTTGTCACACCTTTTAAAGAGTGTAACTGTTACAGTTCCTCCGTAGAAAAAATCCTCCATCGTTTTCAAAAAAAAAAAAAAAAAAAATGATAATAATAATAATAATTAAAATAAATAAATAAATAAAAGTACAAAGATCATCAAAACACATTTTATCAAAGAAAGAAAAAAAAAGAAAAAGAAAAAAAAATCGTCCGTTAATAAAATGTCCGGAATTTCACTTTTAATCCGTTGCCAGTTGTTAAATATAAATAAAGAATAAAATGTTCTCGTGAATGAAAAATTTTTGTTACAAAAAAAATCGTCTGCAAAAAAAAAAAATAATAATAATAAATAATAATAATAATAATAAATAAAATGAAACAAATGAATAAATAAACAAAAAATCGTCTGCACGTTCAGTCATTTTTTTTCTGAGTCTGCAGTCCGCATTGGGAATGAGCTGTACTCGCCGAGATCTTTCCAACAAAAAAAAGTTTGTCCAAATCGGAATGTTCATTCAAAAGTTATTGGGGGGGGACAGACAGACAGACCGACCGACCGACCGACCGACCGACCGACCGACCGACCGACCGACGCACGAATTCCCCATCTCAATACCCTACTTTCAAATTTTTAATTTTTCGATATTCATTTTACCTTTTTATTTTTTTAACTTGGCGATATTTTTCGGACTTGGCGATATTTTTTTTAACTTGGCGATATTTTTTGGACTTGGCGATATTTTTAGATGCATTAAGCTACTTTTAATACTTTTTTCGTCTTTCTTTTATTTTTAACGGGAAAGTAGGCTAAACAAGAAGTTCTGTCAAGAACTAAACGAGCCTACTTTCCCGTACATCGACATAGGCATTGTAGCATCTGATCAATATTCTCTTGATTATCTAAAACTAAAAATTATGTCAAACATATCTTTTTACACTTAAAGTTGATTTCTAAAAGCAAAATATACCCCTCTCATCAGATAAAATAGACACGTAAAAAGTAAATAAATGAATAAATGAAGTTTTATCGCACCTTTTAAAGAATGTAACTGTTACAGTTCTTCCGCAGAAAAATTCCTCAATCGTTTTCAAAAAAAAAAAAAAAATTAAAAGTACAAAGTACATCAAAACACATTTTATCAAAGAAAGGAAAAAAAACTCGTCCGTCGATAAAATGTCTCGATTTTCACTTTTAAACCGTTGCCAGTTGTTAAATATAAATAAAGAATAAAATGCCCTCGTGAATGAAACACTTTTGTTACAAAAAAAATCGTCTGCCAAAAAAAAATAATAGTAATAAATACAATAACACAAATGAATAAGAAAACAAAAAATCGTCTGCACAGTCAGTCATTTTTATCTGAGCCTGCAGTTCCGCCATGTTTGTGGAGTCGGAGTCGGAATCAGAGTCCTCACAGAAGATTATTCAGAAAAGTACTTTACAAACATTATTTATCAAAACCATTTTTTTTACAAAGTTAGTTTGAAGGAAATCCGACTTTAAGTTCCAGGATCAACATTCAACTTAAATTCCCCGTAGGCGCTAATGTTAAATTTTTTTCTGAACGATTCAATATTGAACGAAAAATGGTTCAAACCAAAAAGCGAAATAAGGGAATGAACCTCTCCGAGATCTTTCAAACAAAAAAAAGTTTATTCCATTCGGATGGTTCACTCAGAAGTTATTAGGTGGGGAAAGGTTGCTTGAACGGTTCAATGTTGAACGAAAAAATGTTCAAATTGAAAATTTAAATACTGTAATGAAGTATCCTTGCTGAGATCCTTCGAACAAAAAAAAAAAAGTTTATTTAAATCGGACTGTTCACTCAAAAATTATTAGGGGTGACAGCTTGCTTGAGCGGTTCAATGTTGAACGAAAAATTGTTCAATTCGGAAATGTAAATACGGGAATGAAGTATCCTTGATAAGATCTTTCGAACAAAAAAAAGTTTGTTGAAATCGGACTGTTCACTCAAAAGTTAGCATCGCGGGACAGGTTGTTTGAACGGTTCAAAGTTGAACCAAAAATTGTTCAAATCGAAAAATCAAATATGGGAATGAGTTGTACTCGCCGAAATCTTTCCAACAAAAAAAAAGTTTGTTCCAATTTGAATGTTCATTCAAAAGTTATTAGGGGGGAAAGGTTGCTTGAACGGTTCAATGTTGAACCAAAATTGTTCAACTCGAAAAATCAAATATGGGAATGAGTTGTAATCGCTGAGATCTATCCAACAAAAAAAAGTTTGTTCAAATCGGAATGTTCATTCAAAAGTTATTAGGGGGGAAGGGTTGCTTGAACGGTTCAATGTTGAACAAAAAATTGTTCAAATCGAAAATGTAGATACAGGAATGAAGTATCCTTGAAAAGATCTTTCGAACAAAAAAAAGTTTGTTCCAATCGGACTGTTCACTCAAAAGTTAGCATCGCGGGACAGGTTGTTTGAACGGCTCAAAGTTGAACTAAAAATTGTTCAAATCGAAAAATCAAATATGGGAATGAGCTGTACTCGCCGAGATCTTTCCAACAAAAAAAAGTTTGTCCAAATCGGAATATTCATTCAAAAGTTATTAGGGGGGGACAGACAGACCGACCGACAGACCGACACACAAATTCCCCATCTCAATACCCTACTTTCAAATTTTTAATTTTTCGATATTCATTTTACCTTTTTATTTTTTTAACTTGGCGATATTTTTTGGACTTGGCGATATTTTTTGGGCTTGGCGATATTTTTTGGGCTTGGCGATATTTTTTGGGCTTGGCGATATTTTTTGGACTTGGCGATATTTTTTGGGCTTGGCGATATTTTTTGGACTTGGCAATATTTTTTGGGCTTGGCGATATTTTTTGGACTTGGCGATATTTTTTGAGCTTGGCGATATTTTTTGGACTTGGCGATATTTTTTTTTAACTTGGCGATATTTTTTGGATTTGGCGATATTTTTTGGGCTTGGCGATATTTTTTGGACTTGGCGATATTTTTTGGGCTTGGCGATATTTTTTGGACTTGGCGATATTTTTTGGACTTGGCGATATTTTTTGGACTTGGCGATATTTTTTGGACTTGGCGATATTTTTTGGACTTGGCGATATTTTTTGGGCTTGGCGATATTTTTTGGGCTTGGCGATATTTTTTGGACTTGGCGATATTTTTTGGACTTGGCGATATTTTTTGGACTTGGCGATATTTTTTGAACTTGGCGATATTTTTTAGGCTTGGCGATATTTTTTGGGCTCGTTTAAGTTGGACTGTTCACTCAAAAGTTATTAGAGGTGACAGCTTGTTTAAACGGTTCAATGTTGAACGAAAAATTGTTCAAATCGAAAATGTAGATACGGGAATGAAGTATCCTTGAAAAGACCTTTCGAACAAAAAAAAGTTTGTTAAAATCGGACTGTTCATTCAAAAGTTAGTATCGCGGGACCGGTTGTTTGAACGGCTCAAATTTGAACCAAAAATTGTTCAAATCGAAAAATCAAATATGGGAATGAGCTGTACTCGCCGAGATCTTTCCAACAAAAAAAAGTTTGTCCAAATCGGAATGTTCATTCAAAAGTTATTAGGGGGGGGACAGACAGACCGACAGACCGACCGACAGACCGACCGACAGACCGACACACAAATTCCCCATCTCAATACCCTACTTTCAAATTTTTAATTTCTCGATATTTATTTCATTTTTTTGTTTCTTTTTGACTTTTTTTTACTTGGCGATATTTTTTGAACTTGGCGATATTTTTTGGACTTGGCGATATTTTTTGGACTTGGCGACATTTTTTAGATGCATTAAGCCAATTTTAATGCTTTTTTCGTCTCTTTCATTTTTAACGGGAAAGTAGGCTAAAAAAGCAGCAACAATCAAACTTAGAACTTTAATTACTCGCAATTTCGAAATTGGTCACATAACCCCATCATCTCCCAAGCCCTTCAACTATAATTGAATTTATAAATATAACTCTTCTTGGAAAAGAAATTTATATACATATAGTGGTAAATTATTGTATGGGTGTCACTAATTACTTTGGGGAAAATGCTCACAATGAAATCTCGCACCTTTTTTTGGATTACGCGGATGAAAGAACTTTATGCAAATGAAACTTGGAATGAAGTTATTCAATTACACTATTGCATCAGTTAGAAATGAAACAAAAATGCTTAGGGGAACTAAATTGCTTTCATAAGGTATCGAATGAATTTTTACCAACAGAAAGTAAATCGTGCTGGTTCTCGAACTGAAAAGAACAAACTATAAAACTATTTAGGAAAAAACGACTAAGCTATACGAGTTATGCCACGAAAGTGTTTCGGTTTCAGCATCATTCAAAATCTCACCAAATTTCTTTCATTATGTTAAGGGCCATGATATAATACGTTACAACCCATACATTTTGATATTTTTTGATACTGAAGAGGAGGTACAAGAACGCAGATGGTTTGCGCTCGCACAGCTTATTTTTTACTAAAAAAGGGAGGGGGAGGGATTATACATATTAAAGAAATTCTTTATATATTAAAGAAAATCTTTTATGATACTCTTTGACAAGGATATTTAATTTAGATTTCAAATAGCTCCCCTACATCGAAATAGAAAATGACTGTTATTATTTGAGGAACCTGCATTTTTCAAGCAATACAAACCCTACCGTAGCAGAAGATTGTGTTTTGTCTCTTCAGTTTGTCCCATCTTGTTTGTTCCCTTCCCCCTCTGTATGCATAAGGTTGATATTGCTTTTGGTCCCACAAATCCAATCCCAACGTATACCTCGCATATCGCTCTGCTCCGGTCATCGATTGCCCTTCGCAGAGCAAACCCTCTTTTGATAATCCCCCCCTTTCCCCCTCTTGTTCCCGGTTAATATCTTCCACGGACACTACAGCCGGACTCGCTATCACCTTTGCCTCGGGCGATCCGGTCGAAATAACATTGTTCCCCGGACAAACGTCCGGCTAATGTTGTCTGTCACTGGCGATAAGGAGTACCGGGCTCGCCTCTATAGGAGGGGTCCGGCCCTCGCCCTTTCCACCTCTGCGAAATGTCCGGCGCCTGGACTTTACGGCCTGTCGTTTTGTGGGAGTTTGGCAAAGCGTGGCCGGACTGATTGCCCCTCAGGGTCATGATTTGGTTTCGGATTGTGTTTGCTGCGGCCTCGTTAGCAGGTGGCTGTCTCGCCGATCGTACTGTCGTTAGGATTTGTGTGTGAGAGAGAGAGAATGGTGACGAGGTGGGGAGAAATCAGAGTTGGGAAAGTTTTATTGAATTATTTCGAACATGTTTAACAGTGATATAGATCAGAAAATCTTCAATAGATGTTGTATAAGAAACAAATTTAACTTTTACGAGGTTGGACTTCTTTTTTTTGCTAATATTACACTACATTTAATGATTCATTTTAGTTGTGTGTAATTAATGCCAGTCGCTAAAAAAGGGAGAAACTGTCCTTTAAGGTGTTGTAAAAGTCTGTCCAAAAATTGTGATTTTTAGGTTATTACTGCATTACAATCTATGGGAGGGGTCCGGCCCTCGCTTTTCCACCTCTCTAAAATGTCCGGCGACCGGACTTGACGGATTGTCGTTTTGTGGGAGTTTGGCAAAGCGTGACAGGGCTGATTGCCCCTCAGGGTCATGATTTGGTTTCGGATTGTGTTTGTTGCTGCCTCGTTAGCAGGTGGCTGTCTCGCCGATCGTAGTGTCGTTAGGATTTGTATGCGAGAGAGAATGGTGACGAGGTGGAGAGAAATCAGAGATGGGAAAGTTTTATTGAATTATTTCGTACAGGTTTAACAGTGATATAGATTCGCAAATCTTCAATAGATGTTTAGATGTATGTTATATGAAACTGATTTTACGTTTCTTAAGAGATTGGGTTAAAATAAAACTTTAAAATACGGGAAAACTTAAAACACGGGAAGTACATAGAAAGCACCTGGTGAAGCGATCTGCAGAAAAACCGTAAAATGCAAGCAAAGCGTAGAATCGGAGACGTAAAATTGAGCTTTTACAGTATGAGAAACAAAATTTGAGAAACAAAAATGAGAAACAAGTATTTTTAAAACATTTAAACAAAACCATACGTGCGAAGTGACAAAATTCATCTCTTAAAGAGAAATTTTATGAGACTTGATATAAGTTGTACTTCATTAAATTCAATTAAGCTGAAAGAAAAAGAAACGCATTTTAAGCATCACTTAATAAGCTTTCGATAAAATAACTTTTTTGTTATGACTCGTAAGTGTTAATTCGAACTAAAATTCATGAATTTCGAATAAATATGATCGAAATATTTTGTAACCGTTTACAGTTTTAATCAAAATTATACATATCTGGTAGAAAATTCTTTTTAATAAATGTATTTTACGTTTAACTCCTATTTTTATTCTCGAAATAGAAATGAAAAATAGAGCGAATCAATAATTAAAGAAAACAATTTTATCCTTTTATTTTTTATTAACATTTTAACTTCTCAAAATATACCTTATCACTAATAGGTTCGTTCATTCCGAGCATCTAACACTGATGCTAATTTTTAGTATTGATGCTTTTCATGCCTTTTTCAAACAAGAAAATAAGTAGTATGCACGCAAGTTCAGATGAAGCAGTTCATTATTCAAAAGATGTCATAGAAGTAGAACATCATTTAAACGTTCAACTCTTCCACCGTCAATACTTCTGTCTTCGCTTCCATTAAATATGCACGAATGCTCGAGTCAAACGCGTTAAATCACAATTGCTTTTGTATGTCAAGCATTATTATAGGCTTAACCCTTCAGAAATGTGTTGTCATATATCTGTTTACAAGGGGAGGCATTGTTGTTATGGAAACGAAACGGAAACAATTGTTTAGGCTGTTTGAAGTGTCGTGCATTTTCAGGGAAAGTGCTCCATTAAAGAAGACGTCTGATCATGACGGTTTTTGATTATACTTTGCTTAATGGTTTACCTATGTTAAGTCGTTACCGATTTTTTGCATCCTATTTTAATTTATGACTATTAAAGAACAAACAATCATGGATTTTTTTTTAATATTGTTTTCCACAATAAAATAACTACTCATTTTAGTAGCTTAGACTTAAGCATTCATGATTACATAAAAAATATTTACTACGGTTGCCGCTGTTTCGATGCATGAATGTAATTTTAATATAGCCTTGGTCGAGTCTGTTGTTTTATCATCACAATGCTCTACTATCTGAACTACTATAACTCGAACACTAAAAACGATTTATTCACGCACTTAAAAAAAATTTATAATTTATAAATTCAAGATCAATATTTCATTGAAAAAAATAATTTACTTTTCACTTTGCTGTATGCAGGAAAAAAGGAAAAGGTGAAAAAATTACTTTTTTTTTTCTTTTGCCAAAAGCAAACAATGGTATTTTAATACTTCTTTTGCCAAAAAAGGTTTTTTTTTTTTTTTTTTTTTTTTTTTTTTTTTTTAATGTCTCAGAGTTTGCACCTCTCCATTAATTGAAATATTTTAATAAGAGTAATGCAAAAAAATAGATTTTTTTTCTGTTCTGCAGCTTTTTCGTAGCTTCAAAAAATAGGGATTTTTTATGATGCAGTCAATTTTCGGTTTTAATAATTTGAGAAAAATTGTACAAGATCATAATGTCAATGTTGACTTGTCAATTAATTATGTGTGTTCAAAAAGACACGGACAGGCGTTGGATAAATTAAACTAAACTATGTTGACTTGTGCTCCAAATGAGTTCTTAAACCACTTCTCTCCACTTATTTTACTAGAGTTTTGAAACACCCTGTATACATAGTTTTATCACGAAAGAAACAAAATGGAGAATGTCAACTTTCACCGGTGTTTCACCGGAATATTCGGTTTTCCCTCGACATCTTTGGTTTGTGAACCAAAGATCTCAGATGAAATTACACCGGCTAATGTCAACATTTACCAAATTTCGGACTTTCACAGTAACATTTGTGCATGCGTGTATGCGCTAATGTGACGCTTCAAAAAATGCTTATGCATTTCTGTACATTTGTTTGGATTTATGAAGGAGTGCCACGAACTATCGAAGAAGAAAAATCCAAGACCAAATGACAAACATTCCGATGACACATTTTAAGCAATCTCATTGCTCCGAATCCCACTTTTTGTTTTGCTCCTCGAGATTTCTTTCTGCCGCGCTTTGAAAACCCACGTTTTTTCGAGGCAGTCCATTCATCAAGAGCAAGACACACAGACCTTCAACAACTCTATTACTTGTCTGTTTCCGAAGGAGGGGAAGGGGATGTATATCCGCCGAGTAAATCTACTCAATACATTACTGAATCAGGCGACACGCCTAGATGTGTGTGTGTGTGTGTGTGCTGTTAAGGGATCCCTCTTTATTTCGCCTTTGTTTTCTTCTTCATCATTTTTTTTTTTTTGTTTCTTATGTCGCAGTCTTGACGAGATTTTCTTTTAAGACACCCGTATGTGTATTTTCATCTCGGCTTATGGGGAAGGTAATTGTTGGGTAGCTTTCTCACTCCGGGGAGGCAGTTGATGTCGGAAGTGCGGCAACAGTTTCTTTGAGTGAAGTATTGTTTCGTTTTTTTCTTTTTTTTTATTTAACGAAACTGTTGGAGGCAGAGATTAAGTTGAAGATATTTCTCAATAGTGGAAACGTTAATTCTCTGAGCAATATGAATCATTTTTTGGACACTCAGCATTTTTCGGATCAAACTTTACTACAGTGTAAAAAATGAATACTATTTTTACAGTATAATACAGCTAATTTTATTGTAATAAACTGTAAAATGTGCCAATTTAGCAGTAATAATCTGTAAAATTACTGTTTTTACAGTACTAAACTGTAAAATTGCTTTTTTTACAGTACTAAACTGTAACATTGCTAATTTTACAGTGATAAATTATAAAACTTCTAATTTAACAGTTTATTGCTGTGAATTTTAGTTTTAAACTGTAACTTCTGCTGCCAGTATAATGATGTTGTTTTTACAGTATAATACAGTTAAATTTTACGGAAATAAACTGTAAAATTGCTAACTTAACAGCAAGAAACTGTAAAATTGATAGTTTTACAGTTTATTACTGTGCATTTTACAGTTTTTAATTGGAACCGCGGCTGCCAGTGTAAAACTGTAAAAACAACAGTTCATGTTTTGCAATGTAGCATTTATTGATGCATTTAACATTAAAATTTCAGAACCTTTTTTCAAGTGCGTTACGAATGAGGTTTTCCGGTATACAAAGTATTCAGAGCTAAAGTGGATAAAGTCTATTTTGCTTGCTCCTAGTGAGCTCTGAATATTTCATTTAAAATATTTTTAAATGAAAGGTTATGAAGTTAAAAATACAAGACAACGTGTTCAAAAGTACAAATAAAATATTAAAAAATAGTTTAAAAATTCTAGCAAATAGCTATTTCGGACTTACTACAAATGAAGCCCCATCATCAGTGCAAAAAGAGGACATCCTCTTTTGTTTGTCTTGTATTTTCAACTTCATTAATTGTGCAAAGTTTTCGACTGCTTTTCTTACAAATGAAAGGTTATGTTCATAAATAAAGCATTCAAAGCTGAAGTGGAGCAAGTAGAAACGGACTTGATTCACTTTAACTCTGAATGCTTCATACATCTATAAGCAATCCCATTTTAATATAAAGCATCAATAATATACACAAATCAGACTGCAAAGTTTTTTAGATCCTTGTTTCGCTGCTTAAATTTTATAAAAAACGTGGATTTTGTTTCTATGAAATACGATTACAGTTTGAAGATCTCTAGAAACAATATTTATATGATGTTTTTTTTTTTGTTCCGTAACGCGTATCTTACAAGATACATCCGTTACAGATAAATAACATATTTTTATGAACATTTTCGAAATTTAACTACATTATATAGAAGTAGAAACAATGTTCTTCATAAAGTTCGTAAATTACAACAAGGACTTAACATATTTTTATGCTTTGTTTGTTGTTTTGTGAAAACTGACACGTCTGTCACCGTGGAATTTCCATTATCAAGATGCAGTAGTATTGATATCATTTCTGACCTTACAATTTTCTTTTCAAATTTTGGAAAGTCTTTGATACAAAGGTCTCTGATAATCGAAATTCTCTTCTTTTTTTTGCCTTTGTCAAATTTATACTTTTATATAAAAGCATATCAAAATTTAAAATTCGATGTATACTAGTGCATTAATTCATTTGTGCTTCGATTGAGCTTTATGTAAGTGAGTAAAAGTAAAAACTAGGTAATTTTACGTTTTTCAATAAAGCTTTTTCGTATTAGCATTCATTTATAATAACCAGAACATGTGATGCTATGAATAAATAGCGAAATGTTTGTCTGTATTCAAAAAATATGTTCCTAAATCTTTAACATGCCACATACTCACTCATAACACATAGACGCTGATGATTTTCTACATTTTTAAAATTTCTCGTCCTGGGCTACATTTGAACCCATAAACTTGTTTCAACGCCCTCTGTTGATATAAACTAAGATGTAATCAACGTTTATTCTATTAGGTAGTGTCATTCCAGCGATTATATATCCATATTTGGAAAGTTATTAAGTTTAGTATTCATTTCTAAAGAGAAATTCTGCGCAAGAAATTTGTTAAAACTGACATTGAAACATTAAAATTCTTGAAAACGTGTATCTTATTTAACTCAAAAATTCTAATAAGTAGAAGCATACTTTGTTTCTGATTTACTATAGTTATTTATACGAAGACTGTTTTGACAAAGTTAATAACTTCATAATTTAAAAAAATACACGAAGATACCTTTCAATATAGTTTTGTACGTCCACAAATAAGAGTACTGGTTCCTTTATGCTTGATGTAAGAAGATCCGACGATGTTTTGATAGAAATAAATGTCTTCTATCTTAAATACGTTCCCCAGAAGAATGCGGTCGCTTCAAAGAATCGAACACGACAGCTTCCAATTAATTGCTCAACGAAAATATCGCCCTCAAATTGAACTTAATTTAGAAATTAAATTGAAAATCCCTTTTGAAAGGTTGGATTCGAATGCCAGGGATCTGTCAGACCGTCCGACGGGTATTGTTGAAGCTCGCGTGTTTATGTAGTAAGACTGAAATTTATTGTCGACAGGGCCCTTATTCATTGCTTCCCAGTGCGTCGTTTATCACATTCTCGCTGTTTATTGTTGTAAATTCAACATTTATCCTTGTAGATGCGTCATATATTCTTCTGTTATGTGGAATTTCTGCTGTACAACATCGTCAGTGGATTGTTTTAAAGTTGCAATTGAGTCTTGTTCTCTTTCGGTTGTGGCTGAAATGAATGTTTGATTTCTGTGTGTTTGTGGGTTGTGGTCGTTAGTTTTATGAATTGATGACCACACGAGAAATGCGTGAAAATATTTTAATACATTTTGGGATCCTTGGTCAATTCTCATACTGAAGCAATTACAGTGCTCCGACTAGTGAAGGAAGCACAATCCAGCATGTGAAAAATTCACAGCCTCTATAATAGTTAAAAATCACGTATTACTTAAAAAAGGGTTTTTAATCTTGGATGAATTGGATACAGTAATTTTCCTACATTTAATTACAAAAAAAATCAAAACATTTTGTCTTTGTCTACAAGTTTACGTGTTCTTCCCTTCCTTGGTTGCTGCATTTTTCATTTAAGGTAGTAGTCTGGTAACTTGGGTTCAAGAAATCGAAAAAAATTTTTTTTGCTTAATTTGAAAGTACAATGTCTTGAGAATATACTGTGAAAATTGCAGACAGAAATTCGAAATATTTCGGGAGTTATAACGAGTTTCCTAGAGCGCCTCTGAGTTTGCTGTTGAACTTTAAACGCGTTTTTCTTAAAACATTGTTTTTCTGGTCGGCCCGGGTCCTAACTTTTTTTCTACTAAACCGATTGCTTTCAAATTTTAACAGGCAGTTCTACACACTTATAGTTCTCGTCGGTACTAACCAGAATTTTTTTCACCCCTAACTTTTTATTTTACAACCCTTTCTTTGCTAAAATAAAAGGACTTTTTTTTTTCAAAGTCCGCCATTTTGTTATTTATAATTGAAATTTAACTTCAGTAGTTCCGACCAAAATGACATGTCTATAGATTAAGAATAATCAAGAATATTTGATTTCAAATAACATCAAGAGCCAAAATCACCCGTGCCACCCATTTGCATTTTTTTGAAGTTCCAACTTCGAGTGACAATAAAAATAGTAATAAACTATTAAATTTTTTCAAACGATTTTTTTTTATATCTTCAATATAAATAGATACACTCTTAATATTCAAGATAATTAATTTTTATTTTTTATGAAAAACTACCCTCCAAAGAAGTCATAAAAATAGGCATAAGTTACCAGACTACCACCTTGAATCAGAAAAAAAAAAAAAAAAAAACAGAAGCAGGAACATAAATATTCGCAGCTATCTTGGTCTTGTACTTCTTGATGACTTGTCTAAAAGGTATTTCTTTCGAAGGTACAATATAAAGGATTTTAAACACCATCCATTTCTTTTAAAACTAAACGAAATCTCTATTAATGAAGTAGTATTATTTATTCAAGTGCGTTTCTTGTGATATTTGAAGTACAGAATGTCTAAGATAGTAACATTTTTCCTAGAAGATGTGTCGATGGAAAGCATTGTAACTACCCAGCAATCTTATTTTTTATTCATTGTTTGTGTTTTTGAGGAAAGAGTTTATGAATAAAATACATGTTAGTGGGTAACCGTATGCTTTTACTTGACTTTATGTTTTTAGTTTTTCATCTTATGCTGAAATTTGATACTAATACAATACAATCGAGCCCGCTTAGTAGAAAATCGATTTAAAGAATATCCTGCTCAATGTAATACGTTTTCAATGTACCAAATCAATGTAATGTATTAACCCATTAATGCCTGACATTTTTTTCCAAACATATTTTGTATACTGGTTACAAACAGTGTTTAATGGACAGGAAAAATAATAAAAAAAAATATAATGTCAAAAATAATTTTTTTATTTAGGAAAGAAAAATTATCCCTTAAAAGTTACGACAGACCCCGGAGGGTACACTTTTTTATGCCTAAATATTTAAAAAGACATTTTAAAAGAAGAAATAAAATCAGCAATTAACATAAACTGGGAATCTGGGAATCGCTTTGAAAACTTAGCTTTTTTTTCTTGAGATTGTGAACGATGTCATTTTTGATAAAGATCATATTAAAACTGCTACAGAACACACTTTACAATGGTTATGTGCTGCAATCTGTTAAGAACGAATTGAAACAATACCAAGGTACTCATTGAACACTATTATTTGGTTGAAATGTTCATTTTGGGGAATTTCAGACCCTTTTTTGGACCGTCCCTAAAAAGGGACGCTAGGCATTAATGGGTTAATTTGGTCCCGAATAATGTAATATCCCGATAATTAGAATATTTTTTCGTGGCAAAATGAAAATAGCTATTCCATTATTCGGGCTCGACTGTACTTCAAACCTTTTCAGAGTGCTTTTTTATGTAATTTTTGCAGTGCCAATCTCATCTAGAGTATGAATAATACATCAGCGTGCTACCTTGTCTAGTGGTTAGAGAAATATAACCAAATGGGGAGGTCCTGTGTTAGAATCCTGGCTCTGGCATAGATGTACTTTTTCTCTCTCCTGTTCTTGATTTTTTTTGTGAAAAAACAACAAACTGGCTGTTTTTGCAATATAATACTTGCAGCCGAGGTTATAGTTTAAAACTGTAAAATGCACAGTAATAATCTGTAAAACTGCTAATTATACAGGAATAAACTGTAAGGCTGCTAATTTTACACTTTATTACTGTGCCTTTTAAAATTTTATACTTGCTAGTTTTATACAGTAAAACAACAGTTTTCTTTTTTTTTTTTTTTTTGCTGTGTATTAACGAGTCCCAAAGGCAGGTGTGATGAGCTAAAACGGATTTCCACTTTAATGGTGCTAGAAAAAATCAAAGCTGTACCTATTTTGCCTTTAATCTAGTAGACTCATCTACTCGAGCTCGGGTATCCGAGTGTTTTTAGTAACAACAACAGCAACTAAATAAGTCATAAGTCTGATGTTGCAATTATCTGGCTTTGCTGTTCTGAAAAGTTTCCATAAATGCCAGAAACTTTAGAACAATTGTAGAACATTTTCCAGAAACATTACCCCGCTTACTCCACGTTATTCACCAAATACCTTTATTGCAATATCATTTCCATCTCCAGCCTGAAGGCTTTCCTCAGATTTTGAATAAGAGTCTTAATGAATTTCGTCACATCCCTTCCATCCTTATTGGTGCTTTGGCTCCCACCAAAAGCTCTTTGTGATGGAAGAATGAATGAATACAGCTAAAAACAGCCCCGGGCGGTGCGTGCTGACATGTGTAATAAAGTATGCAACACTAATCCACGTTATCTGGAACTGAAAGCATCCTTTTTCATCTATTTCAAAAGGCAGAATTTCATTAATCAAACAAATCCCCCAGCAACAAGTATGTAATCAAATTACCGTTTCGCATTACCAACCCATTATCCTAAATCTTATTTTTCATATCTACGTCTCGTCAGAATTAGACACCGTTTCCTTTAAGCCCTGGGTATAAAGAATTACTTTTTGAGGGGACCCCCCAGCCCCCCCAGACAGATTAAAATGCTTTTAGCTGAATTTGTACCGTTAAACCTATTACGTCTTAACGGAATGGTGGAGAGGTGGAAGACACTAATCCCGTTAAGTATTAACCGATGACTTTCCGTTGGTCGTCTCTTCTTCTGTTAATCCCGCCGATGTTCTCTGGATCGTAAATAATGGCATGGATGAGAAACGTGGTTTTACGTTGTCTTCTCTTACTGAGCTTGGTCCCCTTCTCTTTTTTTTTCTTTATAGTCCCTCGGTTTAGCGCCTAATGGGGTCTTAAAATTGTTGGAAAGGGAGGGAGGACTGGCATTAAATTATAGAGGCAACAAGTTGTTGCTGTTTTTTTCTTCCCTTGATTCTCTCTCGAGTTTTAACTCTTCAATTCCGAATAAACATAATGGGTTGAAGAAGTTCGTTTCGTTTTTCAATAAAGATACTTTTGATTTTTCTCGTCTTCCCCCCTTTTAAGCCGAACTACTTGACAAATTGCTCAACGGAAACAGAAACGTTAAGTGGCACATTAACGTAAGAGCCAAAGTTCCGAGAAATAATTTCTTTTGATCTAGACTGTTATTTCGAAAAATTGCGCCTTTTATCGTAGGAAATAGGCTTACTGGCGAGTCAACTGTAAAAATGGAAGTTTATTTAACTTTAAATATTGTAAAGCTCTCAATAGTACTTCTTTATCCCAGCGGTGAAAAAAATGTTTGTATATTAAATCACAATGATTTATTTCTTTCATTTTCAATTTTCTCCATGGATTAGAGAATCTAATTTTTCCAACAGTCATACTTTCACTTTTATTTCCTCGAAAATGCATTTCTACTATCAGATGGATCATAGGCTAGGGTGGGGTGGTGCCGGAAGGTACCGGTACGGCGTTCTTGTATTTTTTGACGAGCCCGAAAATTATTTCCAGTCATACTTGTTTTGTCTTATTTTATATTATAATTTCTGTTCAAAACAGACTAATGTAACTCGTTTCAAATTTTGAATTCTACGAATTGATGTAAAACAAACCATGCATAAATACTATTATTTAAAAAAAAAGTCATGCCTTATCAAAAAGTTTGAATTTTGACTTTTTTTTTCAACATCGTTTATAGTGACTCGCATAACTTTTTAATGCATTAATTTTAAAAGTAATGTGAATTTATAGTAGAACTATTGCATATAATTTTGCCTTTCTTTTTAGCGAATCATGCCATCGCTATCCCCCCTGCATTAAAGACCAAAACACGACGATAATAACGGCTTAATAAGTTTATTTTAAAACTATCAATTATTTTGGTCTAGTAAGAGAAAAAACTAGCATCAAAACAACAATAAGTGATGTAATTTTCCGAAAAAATACGAATTATACCATTACCATTCCAAAACAACAGCTTAAAATTGCAATGTATTAATTTATTCTTTAAGTTCTTTGTACTTGGCAGTTTGTGTTTCCCAAAGTTGAAGCTGGATGACTTTTATTTATTCCCCAAAGAGGCCTCTTGATCTACCTTTGTTGATCGAGAACTAGATATATTATCTTTTTCGATAATTTACAGCTCTTTTGGCACATAAAATCTGCGAACTGTGATAAATTCATTACGACGCGTGATGATATAAAAAGATTGTCATAACTCGACCTTACAATGTACACGAGGCTTGAATAGTAACAAATCTTGTAGCTACGACATCTGATGTTTTATGCTGCTTCTTTAAGTTATATTTCTGGTGAGACTCACGATGGTCTGGTGAGACTCATGATATTTCCATCGTGAGTCTCACTAGTACAATAAATATTTCCATCGTGAATCTCACCAGTATAATAAATATTTCCATCGTGAGTCTCACCAGTATAATATTTATTATACTGGTGAGACTCACGATGGGAATATTTATTACACTGGTGAGACTCACGATGAAAATATTTATTATATTGCTGAGACTCACAATGGAAATATTTATTATATTGGTGAGACTCACGATGGAAATATTTATTATAAGACATAAATAAAAGTCTTTGTTGAACTTTCTGAAGAAAAACGAGAATTATGCCAAAGTTCTTCCAATGTGAACTGAAATAAGTTTCATAAAAATTTTAATGCACACAATACTAAATAATGGCTATTGTTCATTCCGGTAGTTCTTTGTTATACGTTCTGAGAAGCACGTTATTATTTTAGCAGAAAAATGAATCATACAATTTCATAAATTAATACTAAAAATGATTTTATTTATTTATACATTCTGGTTAAAAGTCAAAAAATAGTTTCCATATTGAGGAAAGCGGTCTATTTATTTCTAAATAGATATTCGCTAGTTAATGTTGCTACATCTTTAATACATATGTTCTTTGCAAATAATTAATTTATTCTTTTACTAAGGAAACTACCATATATATTGTCTTCTGAATATATATGATGGTACGGGTTATTTCAGAAAAACAACTGCACGAGGATACAACTACTACTTTCTTCACTAATAAGGTAATTTTTTATTGCAATAAAATATTCTGCTATTGCAATCACGTTTTTTTCTATTCTGCAAGAGTGGTTTTTTTTCTTCTATTGTTAAAAAAGACATTATTTGTCGAATAGGGCAAAGTATGAAGGGTTGAAATGAACAATATTCTGCTATTGTAATCATACGTTTTTTGCTACTCTGAGAGTGTCTTTTTTTCTACTGTTAAAAAATAGTATTTGTAGAATAGGGCAAAACATCAAATGATTTTTCTTTAACACATTTATGCCCAAGTTTTTTTTAAACAATTTTTTCAATTTTTATCCGCTTAAAACTCTTACTTGGAATGGTTTACATACATTTTAGGCGTAAAATGGATCGCCGTTGCCATATTTATTAAGTTATTTAACGTCCTGTTTATGCGATATTTTGCAGATATGTGACCAAAATACGATCTTACTTGACTTTACTTTTGCAAAGTAACATTACAGAAGTCATCTGTGGTCCATTTTAAGCAAATCCTTTTAAAATAATTTAATTTCATAAAAAATAAGTTCGCCAGAGAATTATTTTCGGTGGCTACCCATGCTGGATCGTTGCTTGCCTGATTTGTCTGAAAATAGCTGTCAATAAATAAACTCAGATGTCTAACTAGTGGTTCTATCTGGTTTTCTTAAGAAGAAAGAATATTTAACTTGTGAAAAACAGCTTTAGTAAAAGGGCTGCTTTAGTAAACAGCTTTAGTAAAACCCATTTTTGTATGCAGTAACTAATAAGCGTCCCGTTTTTAGGCTACTGGGCATAAATGGGTTAATATTTTACAGTTGCGTTTTTTATGAACTATTCTATGTTTGCTAAGTTTTAACATGCGCATAAAAGTAAAGTTTTGGTGTAAAAGTGCACTGAAAAAAAAATTAACCGGCCATATAAACAAAGTGTTTCATTTATAGTAGTGGCTGTTGTAATATTTTAGTTTTAAATCAATTTAGGTGTATTATTTTTTAATGTCTATGCGTTGCTTGAAATAAAACTTGGAAATAAATCATAAAAGGAAATGTTAAGAAATATTGTTGGTATACAGTTGAAGAACATACTTTTTCATTCGAAAATCTCATTTTCTCCTCATTATCGGTTTTCAAAAATTCTGTTAAGGAAATTTTAAATATTTATTGTCCTACTTGAACACTTCTGCGTAAAAACAGAATAGTTTTAACTTAATTGAAAACTAATTATATTATTACTATTTTTCATTCAGGTACCAAAAAAAAAAAAAAAAAAAAAAAATCCACCGATTTCAGTCTATTAATAATGGATCAAAATAAGTGCAAGGCTAATGAACTGTTTCAAAATGACGTTAATCTTTTGAAATTTCAATGAAAGCGCAAATCATTAAAGCCATAAGTTAAGAAATGAGAGATAAAAGCTATTTTTCCTGGACATAGAATTCAGAAAATTTAAACACAATGAATGTTTACGTAGCAGGGGAGAGTCATTCAGTATTCTCTATTGTAAAAATTGTTTGTATGGCTTTCTTTATTTTTTATTTAATTTATTTTCTTTCTTATTTCTTTCAAGAAAGAATTTTCAAGAGAAAAGGTCTTTTCTTGCATTGTTAATAATCGATAATAAAATTTTCTCTCAATCATTCGCTATTCATCAAGAATTTCTATGTTTTGCGGAATATGCTTCTCTATCAGCAGTTGAAGATACAAGTAAAACAACTTTTTAAGTGATTTTTTTGAAAATACGGAGATTTTTAGATTGATGGTGTATTTTGAAATTTCTTTTTTTTCTTTAACCCTCCAAATAAAACTATTTTCAAGAATGTGAAATTGTTCGCCGAAGTTAAGATCTTAATGACCACTAGCATGAATAATCGGCTGAAAAATTCAAAATTACAGCAGCAAATTATAACACTACCACAATATTTTACTAAAAATGTTGTTTTCTAAGAGTAAAGAAAAATAAAAACTAAAATTCGTGAAACGAGAGTTTCTCCGATGTACTTTTTAGGTTTTAAGTCGCAACAAAATGCTTGCGACTTTTTATTCTTTTCTGAAAGATATGTGAAAATTAAAATTTTTTTCTCCAGTGGATTTTATAATTGTTAAGCAACCTTTAACCAGGTTTCTTGTATCTAAATAAGTTATTTCTTAACTTCTTGATATATACATGAGCTCTTTATTTCTGTAAAACAAAGAAAATTGTCACAAATATGTCAAAATTAACGAAACGTTTTAAGTCCTAACCAAACTTACATTTTACTTTTTTAAGATGTGGTGTGAAAGGAGCATGTTAAGCTTTTTCGCGTTTCACCTCCATGCACATATTAAAATAGTTAAACCCTAACTTTGGCTGAAAATGATCTGTGAAAATATTACTGCACAGTTAGAGGCGTATTCCAAAATCTCGTTTCATGTGAAGAGGATGCGAAAAGATTACGCATTTCCCCAAACAAGGGTTGTGTATGCGAAACTGACACAAAAAGGAAAACAATCTTAAAAAAATTACCCTTTTTCATTTTAGATCATTGTGTTAACAATATTAATCATCCTCGAAAACTTAATTTGTGTGTCTAAAACTCCTTTTCATTCCGCCTTGAGTATATTTTTTGTTACTTCAACTTAACTCTTGCATATATTTTGACTTAATGTTTTATTTAAAGTACTGAACACGCTACAATGCTGATGAGCATGCACTAAGATCGCAATCTTACTCCCAAATGTCGCGAGCGACAAAAGGAAAAAAAAAACTTCAACTGCTCGATTTAAAAGTTCAAAGTGAAACGTTCTCAGAGCCCAATCAAACAAAGCAAAAGGAGATCAAACAACGACTGCGGTTCCGTAAACAAAAGTGAAAAGTTGCCTGATACGGTTCAACAACTCTTTCGGAAATAAAAACCCACCAAACCATCCATTTCCCATTTAACAAGTGCTCTCTCGTTGTTCTTGCGAGCACTTTCTCAAGAAAAGTCTCCACAATTAAAGGAAATCGTTAAAGTGCTCATGATTTTTGCCCTGGCCTAAAACCCATCCATCATGCAATCTGCTCTGTCCTCCTCGAGCAGAACTAATGGAATGTACTCCCCTAAAAGGGGGCCGACACGAGTTCCTTAATGGATTAGGAATGGTTAATTGTTGTAATTTCTCCTCCAGAATAGTTAATTAAGGGGCGAATATATTCTTCTGAGATAATGCTCGGATGCTGTACCAACTTGTACTAACTTGCTGAAATTACAATAGCACTCGATATTTAGTGCCGTTAATTACGACACTTTCATTACAGCCTTCTGGGGTGCATTTAGCGGTTAAAGTATCAATTTTATGTGTTTAAACTCCCACTGTGATGAATGTGCGCTCAATTTCGAGTAATTATTTTTGCTCTCGCTTTTGTGTTGCTGCTTTTGAATTTCAATACTTTGGAAGATCGTGGTTGATTGTTTTCGCTTGGCTAGGACAGATTTTTGAGAAAATTTAATTTAAGTAATAGTTAAGGAAGTGGCAAAAAATAAATTTCTACACCTTGAGCAAAAGAATGCACTGTCAGTACTTTTAAAGTGAAGCAGGGAATTGATATTACCGTTACATATATATATATATATTTGGAGATGTAGTTTTTCGGTTTTTTTCTTCGCTTTTAGTTCTTCGTTTTCTTTTCTTTTTTTTCTTGAAATTTTATTCTTGCATTTTTGTTGGTTTACTTCTTGATTCATCAGATACGGAAAGTTGCTTTGGATAAGGAATATCTCAAAGTCGCTGAAATTAAAGAATTTGAATGTACACCGAGATTGCATAATGTTTTATGTTTCGAATACTAATTAAGTGATTATTTTTATTACTTGATAGAAATATGCAATATTCTCTAACTGTTAAGCATAAAAAACTCAAAGCTCTTCATTTAAGTGACAAATGGTAGTTGTTTTCGAAAAAGAAAAAAAAATCCTATTTTGAAAAAAATCAAGGTTAATGAACCTTTTTCGATTGAATAAATCCTGCAGTTGGAATACCTTCAATATGCATTTCATAACACTTCTGTTCCTTAAAAATATCTTCATTATCTCGGAGTATATAATACATGAAGAGTCAAATTCTTCAATCAATAGAGCTAAATAAAAGCAACTGCAAGAGAATTTTAGAGGAAAGAATTTTTTGAACAGCTAGTGCTTATCCACCAAGATAAACGCTCGTTGTCAATAAGTTCATTTCTCTTCTTCTGTCACTGGTTGTAATTAACAAAATGAAAATGAAGAAAGAAAAATAAGACAAAGACGTATGAGACTTTAAATACCAGTGGTGGTTGTTTTGCAAGATTAGAATAAAATATAATAACAAAGACGTGTTCCATAGCGAATGATTTGTTTCGGTACTAGTGGGGAAAACGACAAACGTTTGACCGGTACTACTAAACAGCTTTTAATTCAAAAATAAAAAAAAAAAAATCTCGTTCACCTTAAACGAAAATTTAAAGGTCAATATAAACATAAATTTGATATTTACAGTTCAACTAAAGAAACATGTTTTCGGATGAAAATCTTAAATTATAATTTAAAATACGCTAAAGGTTTTTGTTATATAAGCAAAACATCGTATGATTCACTTCTTTCGATGAAACAGTTGCTCTAAAATTTGAACATGTTCTTAAGGGAGTGTTTAACAAATTGCAAGATGAAATACATATTTGTAGTAAAAATGTCAGTTGTGTGAATAATACATAAATGCTTTTTTGATAGATCGTTTTCATTCAAATGTTCTTAAAATTAATATATTTTTCTCTTTTTTAGGTAAGTACATATTGTGTTTGTGAAAGATATGTCCCTTTTGCTCACTGAGGTATTTAATTTTTGTTTGTTATATTTGCCTAAATTTGAAATATTTTCTTTTCATTCCTTGTTTAATAATAACGTATTAAAAAGTACTGTGTAAGTTTTACGTTGGAAGAAGCTTTTGCAGTATTGTTTTTGCGCATAAAAATTTGTCAAAAACCAAGTTGCATGTAGTTAACAAATAACTAATAAGCAGTAGTTTTTGTCTTAACACACTTGTACAATGCACATTATATAGTGCAAAACTCAAAAACAGTTAGATAAAGGAATTTTTTTAGAAAAATTTTAAGCTTGAAATATAACCTGTGTATCCAAGTATCATTGCAAATTTTCAATATGATATCACCATGAAAAGCTGCAAAATCCCCAGAGGGAGCTTTTCAAGTTGCAAGTTTATCTGTTTTAAATTGTGAATGATTTTAAAAAACTTATGCGCTCCAGAGGTTCGTTAGCTTTCTATCTCATGGACCACATACATATTTTCTCTTTTGGTGGACCCCATCTCAGGAGCTATTCCAAAAGTGAAGTGTCCGAAATTGTGAAAGCGACATTGCGAAAAAAAGAAAAAAAAAAAAAAAAAAGATCGCCCGTACGGCGCACAGGCGAATCAGTTAACACCAGAAAGCCGTGCCCGTACGATGTACGAGCAAAACAGGGAAGGGCTTAAGAGGCCCCTGAAAAGAAACGGAGCAAAGTGTGCCATGTCTTGTGAATAATAAAATAAAAAATATTTGCAAAAAAAAATCAAAACAGGATTATTACAAATGCTGAAAGTAACGTTTTTTTTTTCGATTTAAGATTTCTGATTTAATACTAGACAAATGAAATAACTAACGAAAGTATGCAGACACCAGACGAGGCCAGGAAAAAATAACAATAATAAACCGCAATCGATCAAACTGAGTTGGCGTTCTGGACCGGCTAATGCAGTTTTTCGTGATTGTGCATAATGCTTAAAGATTAGAAATGGTAATCTGGTGTAAATCGGCAGTTTTAGTGCTTAACAGAAAAATATGAATGTAAATGTACGTAAATATTCAATTTGTCTAGTGTCTGTCTAGCATTCTTTTGCCGTTTCTTTATTGATTATTATTTTATGCATTTTTCTATATTCAGCTTTCGGGTATGATACACAGAGAAAAAAGAGAGGGGAGTAGGGGGTAGGATCAAAACCTTCACGAAATCCTTGGCCTTTTGTCTCAAATTGCTAAATCAAATATTTAGTTATGTAGAATGTAGTTAATGTTTCTTATGATCCCTCTATCAGAGAACAATTCTGGCTACATCTTTAATGACGAAACATTATTTTATTTCTGAACATGCGATCGCAACATATAGTTGACATCAAGAACTCACCCCCAAACTAATGCTAACGTTTGGGATTTTATGTTTTGTCAAGCGGGGGGGGGGGTAATTTTTATGCTCGTCTTTTAGAGAATAATATGGAATAAATAATAGATAAAAACTAATAGTAAACTCATGTTTTTTAAAACCCCGACTCAATGGCTTATAGCTAGGAACACTCGATTAATTCATTTTTCGAAATAGAATAAAATACAACAAAATAAGTAAATAAAAATCACATAATTCATTTTAAAGCAGCGATGGCTCAGAAAGACCCCAGGTTATTTGAGTTTCTTAATTGCTACGTGAGAAAAATTAGCTGGTATCCAACATGCCATCTCCGTATGTTGCTCAAAGCCAACTGATTTTTATGAATCTGGAATTGAAAATTTGCATATTTGATGGCAGAATGTTGTGTTAGTAGCAAGAGCACATATAACAATGATTCAAAAGAAGGAAAAAATCCGTATTTAAAAAAACTTTGTATAGAAATATGTTTCAAACGTGTGTAGTGAAAAAACAAAAAAATCAGTTGTACAACACAAGTTATTTGTTTTCCTTTCTAAAATTTTTCATGCCATTTTATTTTTAACTCTTTAACTCTCACCAACGTAAAAAAATACGAACCTTAAATCTGTGATACAAGCGTCGTTATATAGATAAAAGAACCATTTCTAACTGGATGACAGGATAAAAAAAAAAACGGACTCTGATATTCTCATTGTTTCAATAAGACACGAGCACTTTTCTCTCTTCAGCTTCTGTAAAAACCACCATTAATCACAGTGCTACGGCGATAAATAGTCCCTTCAATTAGCGCTACTCGTGCGCGGGCGCATGGCAAACAAACAAGCGACACGCCGTCGTTGAAGCACCAACAACGGGATAGCAAAGCGATTACAAGTTCTATCCAATTAAAAGCGATGACACCGACGAAGAAAGAAATTAAAAGAGAGAGAAGGGGAAGAGGAGGAGGAAGAAAACGGAAAGCAGAGAGCCTTTACTGAAAAAGACTTCTTCCCCTTCTTTTCTGTGGAGGCAGAAAAGAAATCCTGCGAGGGTAATTAAAGAAAGTGTCATCCTCGGGAGAAGTGGCTGACAGAAACATGTCAGTTACATGCCGGTCGGTTCGTCTGCGCGCATCCACTCTTCACTTGGTGTCAGGATCGGTATGGGAAAGTGATTGCCCGGTTTTGAATGGACGAAGAAAGGAAGACATATTGAAAGAAATATTGAAGTATTTTAGCTGGGTGAAATGCCGATTAGCATACTGTGTATGTTAAGAAAGGCATTTAGAAATTAGAAGTGTACTTTTCGGTTTGAAGAGAGCATTGTCTTAAGTCACATATTATTTTTACCTTGAGATCATTTTTTCTTAAGTCACGTATTGATTTTGACTTGTACACAAATACTATGTTTGCCTTATGACGTTTCAGGGTAATATCTAGAATGCAACTACAGCGAATATTTATGAGAAATCCTCCGAGGGTAATTAAAGAAAGTGTCATCCTCTGGAAAAGTGGCTGACAGAAACATGTCAGTTGCATGCCGGTCGGTTCGTCTGCTAGCATCCACTCTTCACTTGGTGTCAGGATCGGTATAGGAAAGTGATTGCCCGGTTTTGAATGAAGAAAAGTATTTGTACATCAGAGAAGTTGTTTTTGGTTTTGTGAAAAATTCTCTCATATATTATTTTCGTCTCGAGAATTACACTGTTAATATTTTTGCCTTACGGTCTGGATTACATCACAGATGCAGCCACTGGGAAAATTTACAAGAAATCCTCGGAGGGTAATTAAAAAAGTGTCATCCTCGTTAGAAGTGGCTGACAGAAACATGCCAGTTGCATGTCGGTCAGTTCGTCTGCTCGCTTCCACTCTTAACTTGGTGTCAGGATCCGTATGGGAAAGTGATTGCCCGGTTTTGAAGGAAGAGGTAAAAGAAAACAGCTTGAAAGAAATATTGAAGTATTTTCGCTGGGTGAAAATTCAAATGGCATGTTGTGTATGTGGAGAAAAGCATTTGGAAATTAGAAACGTCGTTTTTAGTTTTGAAGGAAAATTCTTTTCAGTCGCAAAGGATTTTTTCTTTGCGAATTGAGCAGTTAATATTTCTGCCGTACTACATATGAAGATAATATTAAGATGCAGTCACAGGAGATTTATACATATTTTTATTTATAAGCCAACATCCTCCTCCCTTATAAACACTTTTTGGTTTTCATACCATGAGTATAACGTTTTTACCTTCCAATATAAGCAGTGCTGCTGTTGTTAAAAAATGTTTGGGGAACGCATCTTTTCATGCGGTAAATATAATGGTTGATGACTTTTTGTTTGGCCCAAAAAGTAAGTTTAGATTACTAAGCAAAGTATGATTTAAGAAACTGATTTTTTATACTTTTGAAGGTGGATTTAAACCTACTGAAAATAAAACTACATTATTTTTAAATAATTCAATTATTTCGTAGAATGCCCCCTCCCCCCACAACAGCAGTGACTGAGCATGCGCTTATGCTGTCATATGAATTTCGTTTATTAAACTTATATTTCGGATTATTACGGCAGCTATTCTAAGTGCTGTTTAGAGACAAATTCGAACTAAGTAGGAGTAGAAATTGTTAAGTCTTTGGAACTTTTCCTCATATTTAAGAACCTGAATTATGTATAATATGTAAAACGTACGAAAGCACTGTTTTTTGTAAGTTTCAGTTAAATCAAGCTCTGATTTAGTCATAAGTTGCATTTCTTATACACTAGAATTCCACCCACTGTTCCTATACAATATACATAGTTAAGTCAGAGTATATACATATATGCTTTCAAACTGTTCAAAGTGTCCAAATAATTGATATTTCTTGAAATTGGAAGTTATAAAAATATCAGAACAAAATCTCAATACTGCGAAAACAGTGAAAGATCTTAAAATTAAGGAATTTTGAAAAGCAAAGATGCTGTTCCAAAACATTTTCTAGTCTTTCCACATTTTGTTTAGTTATCTGTTTTTGCATGTGATTTGATCTTCATTTTGTCTAAGTATTATGCTATTGCTTGGAAGTACAGATATTTCTCACTTATGCATCTTTTTGATTGATCCCTTGTGAAGAAACTCATGAGTGAGTTGACTAAATTACATGTTATCGGTCAGGAAAATATTCCACGCTAAATTTTTATTGGTTAAATATAGGCTTAAAGCATAATCAATTCAAAATTATGTCAAAAAAAATTCCCTTGTTTTCAAGAGTTGGACGAAGTTCCCAAACATGCACCTAACAAAGGCACCTCTGCAAAAGTAATTGCCTGTACCTTCTTCTTTCTTTTAAGTCAGCAATATCTCGAAGATCTAACGGGGCCTGCGGTCCAGTAATTTGATAGCCGTGGTTTAAGGCCATCTATTCTTTTCCCTCTAATCAGATTACAATCTCGAACCTCCGCTTCCCGAGGCGTTCAAAAGCCACGGCGAAATAATAATTCTCTGCTTCCGATTCCACGGCCATCAGCAGAAACCCGAAATCCCCGGATAAATAATGGCGGCGCTGAAAATATTTCCAGCCATGCGCGAATCTTACAAAATACGAATCTGGCAGATATGACGAAGAAAGGAGAAGAAGAAGAAAAAGCAAAAGCAGAAAAGAAATTATTTATGACACTTCTTACAACTCTTGGGTGGCTTGTGAGTGTGGCACAATAAATACGGCTACAAAGAAAATGTTTCGGATGGAACTTATCTCGCTTCCACGTAGGGTTTCTTCATGTGAATATTACATATTTTACCAGTCCACATTTATCAGGCTATTTTCTCGGAAAAGAATAACGCACCATGAAAGCCCAAATGAGATCGGGGAGATTACAAGTATAAATTCGTACTTATGCCTATATATTTTAGTGTGGATAAATGTAGGCATCAATTGCCGAGATAACCGGTTTTGTCGGTCGGTTATTTTTTTTCCTTGGCTGCCATGCCAACTTTCTTGCCTTGACTGGTATTCATTAACACCTCAGATTGGAGCTGTCGGTTGATTTATGTACCGCCCTCTTTGGTGAGAGAATGCTGTCTTTGATGCCCATCCTTAAAGCCATCGACCTGTGCTAAAGCGCAACCAGTTTATGATTACCACGAGTGCAATATTTGAAATTATGAGGACTTGGGGTATTATGCAGACATTTTGCCATTTTCGTTAAATGTCTCAGACAGCTATATCATTTTGTGTCAGAAGTGTACCAAGCGTGATTTTATCGTCTCTTTCAGAAATGAAATGTTTTAGCAGTTTCGTTATCTATGTTATCGTGAATATTATCCCACGAGTCGTATGTTTCTAGTATTGTACGTTTCTCAGGTTCTCAGACTCAGACGATATTATAATTTTGTCTGCATTATTAGAGCACATGTTTATTTATTTTTTTTTTCCATTACGTTAACATTTGAACACTGCTTTGGGAAACAGAATGTGGCATGCAAAAATGTACACGTTCTGAAAATATGTTTTGTTACTTTTACTGGTTTCAGATTTTTGGTTTCTTTTTTTTTTTCAAATTTTTTGCGATTATGCCTCTTTTGCTTCTTTTTTTCATTCGGGTGATATTAATTAAATATACAATCTGTCTGGGATGATTAAAAAATGCTTCTTTTCTTAGCTTTGGGCTTTATTAGAATTCTTTAGGACTTCATTTTTGCTGTTGGTCGTGTTTTGATAGTTTTGACTCAACTTTCCACTTTCAATTTGGCTTTTCAAAAAAAAAAAGTAAAAATAAAGCGCTATCGATATTTATAATTTAATGCCATATCATAGCCCTATACTAATTTTCCTTCGCAACAAAAATCTTCTGATGGTTATCTAAATTTGACGATTTTTACTTTTCTATTTTTAGTAAGTTAATTTGATTCCAAGTTTTGTTTCACCATTAGTTTTTTTCTTCAATTAATTTGCTAACTTTTGACATACTTTACGTCCCGGTGCATACCGAAGAAAAAAAAAAAGGAAGAAGAGCAGAAAAGAAATCCATGAAACTTCTTACAACTCTTGAGTGGTTCGAGAAGGCAGAGAATTAGATACGGCTACAAAGAAAATGTTTCGTAGCCGTATTTTTAATTTTTGACTACTACTGAAATATTGGATTGCAGGAGATTCCTCATTGAATTATGTAATTTCAAGAAAACTCATCGCTAGGAGTTCATCGGATCGGTAGCTGTTTAAGCAATGCATAAATAGTTGGCCTCTTCCTATTCTCCATGCTACAATGTTTGATCAACCTAAGGCTCTAGAATATAAATCTAGTATATGAATCTTTCTTTCTTTCTTTATTATTTGCACAATGATACAGGGAGAATCTGACTTTCCCAAGTAATAATTTTTATTACTAGTAAAATATTTTTAAACGACAGATAGATTCGGTGAAAATCTGGTCTTGCATTTAAAAATATCTTTATGCATATCAAAACAAAGCAAACTGATGACGAAAAAATAAAGAAATTAAAATTTCTGTCTTACATTTTTTCGCGAAAGACCCGTCGAATCTGTGCACGCGCCAAGTCTCTTCTGACTTTCTCGAAATAGGGGGGAAACGCAACGAGGAAGTAGCAAGCGAACAAAAGCTGAAGGCATCAGGAAGTGTGCATCCTAAAACTATCTCCCTTTTTTCAAATGGAAGCGTTCGTAGCTGCCAGGCGCACAATACGCAAACAGACAGTACTCTTGATTTTCAAAAACATGAAATTTAATTTGTTTTTGATATTTTCAATTACTTAATTTACACAAGTGAATCCATTTTTAGTCATACTTGTTTTGATTAATTTTTATGAGGGGAGAGGATTCTTTCTTCGAAGAAAATTACCTTCACCCATTTTGCTCTTGGGCCGTTATTTTTCAGCTCAGTGTCGTCATTCACACCGAAAACTGTCGATAACGCTGTAGGCACCCCAAACACACGAGCAATAAATGTAAATGCATCTTTCGACAAAATTAAACCCCGAGTCGCGAAGGCAGCTCGAAACAAAACGCATGCATAATAAACACGATTCGAAAAACGACGTTGAATAATTTGGCACTTTTCTTCCTCTCGCCAAAAAACTTGACACTCGCAGACGTTTAAATGTCGTTTGAGCGCCTCAAATTGAAGAGGCTTTGTTTTTATCGGAGCGCCGCCGCAAGGCTCCCGTTATTACAGAACCTCCGGTGGCAGCAGTTATAGCGCAGTTCCCGGGGGATGACGGGACGGTAGCGCTTCACTCATAGAATCTAATAGCATTGTTCAATAAATGCCGTCACTTTACGCTGAGACAGGCAGGCAGGCGGTGTATGCTCAGCTTTTATTTGATTTCTTTCCTTCCTTTTTTTTTGCTTTTTCTCTTTGATTCTTTTTTTAAACCCCCGTTGGGAACGGGGGAGACGTTATTCCTTTCCCGATTTCTTCGCTTTCTCAGGTAGGCAAGGACTCAGAACGTCAAATTGTGCTCAAGACAATTGAGAATTTGCTCGGCTTTTTTTTTTTGTGATAGTTGATAGCGTGAAATTTATTTGTTTATCTCTCTTTTTTCTTTTCATTTTTCAATAGTGGAACAAGTCATGCTGCTATTTTTTTTTTTTTTTTTTGATACGATAACAACAATTAGCCAGTCATTACTGCGTGTCTTCCTAATTCTTTCAGATTGAAATTAACCTTTAGTGGATTACTTAAAAAATGCACTTGCATTTTCATTGCGTTTAAAGTCTTTTTATAAAATGCTTTGATCGATTAATGATTGGTCATTTATCAAATTCTGTTAGATAAATTTCCACAAGTGTGTGATCAAACCTCATTATTAGGAACAAGAATAGAATAAATTACAAAAAAGATCTCCTTCAATAAAAATAATTCAAATTTTAATTTAATCATTTTCTGTTTTTATCAAAACGATTTTTTTTTTAACAGTAATTAAAATGAAGAAACAAGTTTTTCAATGATGTATGTTATTTTGTTTAACTTGTATGGATGTCAGAAATTCGAAATATTTACTTTGCTTATCTGTATCTTATGAAGTCGGTTGGACCTTAGAAAATGACCCCCCCTCAAAGAAATCCCTCCCGTAATGACTTGTCTTCGTACGCTTCTGAGCTAAGCCAAATTGAATACATCACATTTGGGTGTATCAGAAGGTCTATGTTACTGTTGGATAGGATTTCAGCTTCTTTTATCATTATTTAAATGATCAGGTCACGCTTATTTAATATTCGTTTAAGAGAAATGTTACCGCATTATTAACCCATTTATGCCCAAGGTTTTTTAAACGATTTTTTTTCAATTTTTATCTGCTTAAACTTCTTACTTGGAATGGTTTACAGACATTTTAGGGCTAAAAATAGTTCGCCGTTGCCATATTTATTAAGTTATTTAACGTCCTGTTTATGCGATGTATTGCAGATATGTGAGCAAAATACGACCTTACTTGATTTTACTTTTGTAAAGTAACATTACAGAAGGCATCTCTGATCAATTTTAATCAAATCATTTTAAAATAGCTTAATTTTATGAAAAATAAGTTCGCAAAAAAATTTACTTTCTGCGGCTATACCCATGCTGGATCGTTGCTTGACTGATTTGTCTGAAAATAGCTGTCAATAATTAAACTCTGATGTCCAAATAGTGGCTCTACCTGGTTTTCTTAAGAAGAAGGACTATTTAACTTGTGAAAAACATCTTTAGTAAAAGGAGATACCCATTACAGGTTTTTGTTTGCATTAACTAACAAGCGTCCCGTTTTTAGGCCACTGGGCGTAAATGGGTTAAAATTCAATTTCTGAGACTACCTTAAAAAAACGGCAACAGCAATTTCAGAGAGACATTCTCAAACATTACCAGATGAGAGTAAATGCACAAAAATTTGTGGGCAAATATCGAACTTGAAGACTTCAACAATTAAGCTAACGTTTTGATAACATGATTGCTTCATTTCATATCAATCCAAGCAAAACGTACCACTAAATCATGCCTCTGATAGTTTGCAGCATAACAGTTTCTCCGGATTGTTTTTCTTATTAGATAGATTGTCATAAAATGTCCATACAATGTGGAGCACAAAAGTCAATAAGAAAATAACGATGACGATTCTTCTGTTTTATGATCTGCTCGTTAAGCGGGATGGGTTATTGTGTATCGCTGCGTGTTTATAACTCAGAAGCTTTATTAAGTTATTATCGCTGCCAATAAAACATTTACGAGAGACAGAAGAAGAAAAAAAAAGGGCTGGAATTGTGAATCCATCGATGTCTATTGCTTTGGATTATTGAATAGGGATTTTTTTATGGCTTGAATCATTATTGCGAGGCACATGTGCGGCTTAGCGTAATAATAAGTTTTATTCGCGGGAAATGGTAATATAATTAATTCGCACTAAGATGGAAGTAAGAGATTGGTTTGCGTTATGCTAACACACGTTAAGTCGTACTTCAAAAAATTGAATGAAAATATAATGGGGCATTACAAAAAAGGATGTCCTGGAGAGTCGTGAAGCTATGCAAATCAATTTCTTTTCTGAGTCATAAATAAAACATAATTGTTTTAGTTTTAAATTAGTCGCTTAACCAGATCATTTTCTTGTGGGTGTGGTTTGTAAATGATCCTTATTTATAGTACTTAAAAAAGTTTAGGTTAAAAAAAAGAAAGAAAGAAATAGCTTTGCTAGCCTTGTGAATACTTTCAACTCTTACAGTGCCATATTATATTTTAATTCATATAGATTCTTATAAAACATAACAGTTGAAAATATGTATCTCCCTATTTCCACTAAGCCGAATAAATTACCAAACTAAAGCTTAGATGCTGTAGAATTGAATTAGGGTATGTTTAGGGGTCGTGACAAGTTGAAGGTTTCAACCTTTTACTGCTCGTTTGTAATAGTTAGCAGTTTACGGGTCACTTTGAAACAAATCAATTAACTACAGTGGCCACTGTTTATATGAATCACTTTTATTCTAAATAGTTTTGATTCAAAAAAGCTGACGATTTAACAAAGTGGCTAATTCAATCAAGTGGCTAATTGAACAAAGTTGGATTTTGTTTTGTTTTTGACGAATTGATTCGTTAAAGCGGTTGATTCAATGAACCACTGATTCAATTAACCAGCGTCCACTGTATTACTATTCATTAAAATCATTTAAAATGTCTTGAGAACCTTCTTTCATTACTTCTACTGCGCTGAGAAAAAATTTCAACCCCCAATATGATGACCAATAATGTTATTGAATCTTTGTAAGCAAGAAGACAATGTTCTAACATTAGCATTTCTGAAACTTATTTTATGGCGTTTATAAACGTAAAACATACGCAAAGTAAATGTTTTCCACAATTTTTCTGAGATTAATTAAATCATTAGCAACTTCCACTTTATCAGTGCTAAATCTGCATCTTTACGGACTTAATCTTTGTAACCCCTAAATATCGACCAATTCACCTTGATTGCCCTCCTTGATTCTAAAATATCATATGGAACAATTACAACCTTTTGGAGAATAAGATTTTGAAATTTTTATTTCTGAACCACCCTAATGAATACCTATGAATAAAAAGTAGCCTAGTAATCAGGCATTGCCATTATGGAAATATATCCAAGCATGGCTTGGACTAAGGGTTTTTGGTGGTTCGACCCTAAAACCTACCTTATTATTACACTTGTTTCGGATTATTTACATCATGCATTTGATTATTTTCTATTTTTCTTTAATTTTATAGTATGTAATTCATAAATTTTGTGAACTATAGATGGAAAGTGTACAAAATATTCAGAAAGTACAGTGAGTTCCGTTTTCCAGATTTAAAAAAGAACTTTTACAATAGAGACATTATGTTACATTACGGTTTTAGAGTGAAATATAGTGTCTCAATCAATATTATTTCAAACTCTTCTTTTTAGAATTTTGCCGAAAAGATCCTTAACCCATTAATGCCTGACATTTTTTTTCCCAAAGATATTTTGTATACTGGTTATAAACTGTTTAATGGACAGGAAAAATAATAAAAAAAAAATATCATGTAAATAATTTTTTATTAAGGAAAGAAAAATCGTCCCTTAAAAGTTACGATAGACCCCAGAGGGTATATACTTTTTTTACTAAAATTTTTTTCTGCCGATATAATATTCAAAAAGACATTTTATAAGAAGAAATAAAATTAGCAATGGACATAAACTGAGAAGCTAGGAATAACTTTGAAAACTTGTCAGTGATATTGTGAACGATGTAATTTTTGATAAAGATCACATTAAAACTGCTACAGAACACACTCTGCAATGCTTATGTGCTGCAATCTACTAATAACGAATTGAAACAATACCAAGGCACTAATTGAACACTATTATTTGGTTGAAATGCTCATTTTTGTTAGATTCAGACCCCTTTTTTTGGACCGTCCTTAAAAAGGGACGCTAGGCATTAATGGGTTAAAATGTGAGTTGAAAAATAATTTTTTGTTACAGGTTGAGCGTTTTACTTTTAAAAACTCATACTTGCTCTGATATGGATGTTTAGTTCACAGAATATTATACTTTTTTAACAATCTTTTAATGCAGGTTATCTGCACATCTTTTTGTGCTTTAACTTTTTTTTTAAACAAATTTACTGCAATGCAATTATTCCTTTACAAACCTATTAACAAGTTTCTTTTAAATGCAAAATGGTGTAGAAATATTGCGCTAAATATTTCACCCCTGTTTTTTTTCGTTTTCTAAAAACAAACTTCAACTTTATATTTCTGTTTATGCACCAGCCGCGTTGGGAATCAACTCTGCATAGTCATTTTTGTCCTTTTCCAGCTACCGTGTAAAATATTCCTCGTATAAGCAAAATGCAGTCACGGCATTAAAAAACATTTTGTTCACGCTTCTAACCGTCTCTTGATACCAGCCTTTAATGAAAAGGGGTTGAATTCATGCATGATGAATTCCCTGAGGAAAATTCGTCACTTCAATCACATTTGTTTGCACATTCTCTTCGTCCTGTTTAAGAAGATTTTATTCAGTTTGCACATAAGCTTTAAATTTATTAATCCTAGAGGACAGATACCGTTAACGGTACATTTTGTAAAGTTATTTTTGGAGGAATGTTTTTTTCTTCTTCTTTAGTGCAAAAGATATGTCATGTGTATAGTTTAACATTTTATTTTCCACGCATTGTAATGCCAGTTTGAAATATAATGCTTTTGTTTTTGCAATATTGCAGGAGTTGTAACTTTTGAGTTTGATTTCAAATTTTTTACTGCTTGTGTATATTTTTTTGGGTTAGTTTATTTGCATGTTCCAATCTTTAAAATTTTGCTTAGTAAAACTTTTTGCAATGAGGTTTAGTTTCCGCAGTTGAAAAGAAGAGTTTATACTGTAAAAAAAGCAAGGAAAATAAAATAAAAGACCATTAGAAAATCTTCCCATTTGGGGAAGAAAATTGAAACTGAACTTCCATAAGAATTTCTTGCAACGATACAGCTTTTCTTAAGTAACATTAACAGCGTAAATTATGAAGAAGCTTTATTGTTACTAGAAATCTTTGTGGAAGTGTAGTTTCCAAGAATTTTTCAAGTAGTCTTGCAGCGTTTTTTAGCGTGTGTGTGTGTTTAAGGTGGGGACTGTGGAACTAACTCAGAGAAATGAATACTTGTTTTGAATCTCGCTTGTGTACTAAATGAGCTATCCGTGTGACGGTAATCTCAGCTTCAACGAGAGGACAGCTACTTCCACCTCGTTTTTTGCCGTTTCTGACTGTTGCTCTCTAATAAGAGTAAAACTGCCGTATCTGGATGTTGTAATCAAGCTGTTAGTCTACGGTTCCAGTTTTGCCTTAGCCGCAGCTCGGTGTACAATATTACAACCTATTAATCAATTAAAATATGCTATTCAATATTCATATCACTTTGAACTGTAGTCATTAGAGTAAAAACACAAAATGAGAACTTTGCTCTGAAATAGGCATTGTAACGAAGCCCCCTTCGACCTTCCCTATTTCAGATAAAAGGTGCTAGCGGGTAAAAAACGTAAGGGTTTGCCGAACGATATGCTAAAAAGAGTAGCTGTGCTTTATGTTGTCGATGTTTTTTTTTGCTTTGTGTAAGTCAAATAAATTTCATGTTTTATCCAAAACTGTGGGGTTCACTTACAGCATAACTTATTTGCTGTCTTTATGAAAAAATACACACAGTTCTATAAAAGAAAATTCTCATTAAACTTATGGAAATAGAAGTAACGCGAAGAAGAATACGCAGGGATATCCCTGCGTATTTGTGCTTTTTTAACGTTGTATTTATCGTTTACAAAAAGTGTTTACATAGTGTTTTGGCTAAAAAAACGAAAGAAAAAGAAGGGGGACAAAAATCCTCACTGATCTGCGAAACTCTTTCAAAAACTTTTACAGGTTTGCAGGTAAAAAAATCTGGTATGGACCCCACACTACTTCCTTTTATGTGTAAATTTCTTAGTAGTTGCCTTAAGTGTTAAAAAAAGTGCTTGGAGTGAGCAAGGTAACAATTCAAATATTTACTCCCCTAATCTGCCACGAAACAATGCAAAAAATATTTTGCAATGGTTCATTTTCTAAATATTGCTGATTTTAATATCATTCAGGGAATTTTTCGCAAAATATCGCCAATAGCGCCAAGTTGAACCCAAAATCAAAAAATAATTTTTTCGCCAAATTTGTCGCCAACTTGGCGATATGTCGCCAAACACTTGGCGACCAAAGCTTGGCGACATATCGCCAAGTGGTTGTGCCAATTCATATCACTTGAGTCTGCATTGAAATTAACTCTGATTTACCCCCAAAAAAAGGTAAAACACCCCCTTGGGAACATTCGAATGCAACCACAAGGGGAGGTGCACAACTAGACCATCCTCAGAGCCTACATACCAAGCTAGAAGCTTCTACGGCATATAGTTTTTGAGTTATGCGACCCACATACATAAGTACATACATCCGCACATACGTACATACAGACGTCACGAGAAAACTCGTCGTAATTAACTCGGGGGTGGTCGAAAAAGATTTTTCGGCTGCTTATATTTTGGTAGGTACATATGCACGTGCTGACAGGTCGAAAAAACTACTGAACATTCATTCGGGGGAGAGCAAAATCAAAATTTAGTCTCAAATTTGAGTGATTTTATTTTCGCGATCAGAATGCTTCCTTTACTACGTAAAAGGAAGTAAAAAAGTGGTAACTCTGATGAAACAGTGGTCCTTTATTTTTTTTTTCAGCAATATAGGTTTAATTTTCTTGCATTATTTATCTCTGTTTTAAAACAAAATGCTATATTTTAAAACGTCATCGCATCATTTGAATGTTAAATGAAAAAAAAATTCCAACCCCCCCCCCCCCCCACTTACCTCTTTTTTTCTCGGATTATCTAAAACAAAAGTAGCTCCCTTTCCTCCCTTTCTCTGGCGACGAATTTGGCGCACTTTCCTCGCAATTTCCAGACTGAGCCATAAAAGTGCAAAGCAGAAAACAAGGCTCTAAACTGCCTCTGTTTAAATCGTTTTGTGCATTTCAGCGCCATCCCAGGGCATCCTTCCCCGGAGATGCACCATTCTATGCAAATTTGCATATATTCAAATGCTGCTCTCTCCACTTTGGCTGTTGGCAGGCGATAACGTTTTAATGAGGGGGAGGCCCGGATGATCGTATCACGTGACTATCTGTCTGGTAATGGAATGGAAGTTTTTGAAAAATTTTCGCGTGGTATTCTTTCATTCCGTTTTGTTCTGTTATTATTCATTTAAGGCTCGACTGCATAAAAAATTAGACACTGCCACGTGCGTTTACATAACGTGAACGTTTCACGCGCGTTTAATAGTTTTTTATCCTTTAATGGATTCTCTATAAAATATTGTAAGTGCGTGATAAATATGGAAATTCTAAATAAAAATCGTCTGGAATCGAACGAAAAGATTAGGCCGTAGTATTCTGCAATGGTAAATAACGTGATGGTAAATTTTCTTTCTCGGTTTTCATTTATTTGAAAGAAAAAAACCGAAGTAAAACTGATGGATTGTTTTCTTTTAAATGCTTAAAACAATTTCTTTCGTCACATGTTGCTTCACCCATCCGTTGCATTTAGAAGAATTTGAAGGCTTTAATAAAAACATGGGAATATGTTGACAATTTCAAACGCAAACAAAAAAACTCTGTGCGATTACGTGAGAAGCAAAATGTGCTAACGTAAACAAAAGTGCGAATAAAAGGAATTAACCGATAAACATCCTTTTACGTATTTAAAACTGTTATTGTCCTTTTATTTACTTGAATACATATTATTTGTCAGTAAGTAAACATATTATCCATTTATTTTTTATCATTTTTTCCATCCACTGGTAACAAAAAAAAAGAATCTTTAAGAGTTAGCTCGTCTTGTGAAGTGTAAATCTGTTTTCTCTTCTCGAACTAAATCATCGTACATGCTGATTTTTTTTATGAAGACCAGTTAAATTGCGTTGTAGAATAATTATATTCTTAAATGCACTTCTTAGTTAAGCGAAGAAGCTGTTGTGGTCTAATTTGTTTTATGAGCCGGACCGCAATTTCTTTAATCAATTTTTGGATTAGCTGAGTATAGCATGAAGTATTCCCCACTTGCATTTTCTCGCTTTTAATTTAAAGACGAGAAAGTTTTGGTCAAAGCATGTTAAATGGAAAGTTAATCGTAATGAAAATAAAAAAAAACCTTTTGTATTTTTTGTGTTTAAAAAATTTGTTGTGTGATCTGCCTGAACACGACTTTCAAACACATAATTTTAGAATGCAACTTTAACTGAGGAGAATTTTTTTAAAATTTTCCATTATAAATTGTTCCCAAAATTATTTTCTACTTACCGCTAATGATCAGTTCGACGTTACTAATTTTTGTTTTTCTTATTTTGATTATGTTTTATCTTTTATACTTTTGTCAATTAGTTCGTCTGTACAATGAGTGAGGTCGACTGAAACAAATTTATTTTTGATTGCTTTCGGTTTTAATTCAGCCAGTTCTAAGAAATCTGGCCTTTTCTAGGAAGAAAAGCTTGATTTCGCTGATATAATGAGTTCTGTTTGTTAATATATATCATTAGGTACACTGGACTTTTAACGATTCTGCAGTGATAATATCATGAATTGGGCCTCTCCAAAAGGGAAAAAGTAAAAGAGTCTTATTTCTATGATTCTCATTATTAGCGCTTTGTGGAAAGTTTTAAAAACTGTGTCGATATCATTAATATTCGATTAAAAGCATTTATCATGGGGTTGTATCTAAATTTAACTGAATAAAGCAATTTGTCCAGAGTAGATTTCTTTGCCTAAAGGTTCAATGTCGAAAGTGGCATCGAAAAATTAGAGCGAGTAAGAAGCTAAACCGATTTAAACATTCCACCATTGTTTTAACTCCTGGAATCTCTTGAAATCAAAATTCGCTTTATGCAATGTATGTAATCATGTGTCATAGATAATTGCATATCTTGAGTTGCATCCCCTAGTCAAAGCGACAATGCTGAATTTTAAACTACCATGGTGTGAGACCTATAAGCATTTCAGAGGCAAAAATGCAAATAAATTCATGCCCGGCGTCGCCCTTAATTTTCATATTGTTGAAGAGAATAATAATCTACCTCATTGCTGTAAATGATCCATCATGCTTTTGATTCTTCGGTCACAGTTAACCCGAACTAATGGGCCAAGCAGAATTAGCCAAAAAAAAGAAAGTGCCGATGTGCATCACGTACTTTGTCTTTATATTCGCCATATTTTTCCAAGAATCTTGAGGGAAAAAAAGATGGAAGACGGAGGAAAATTACCCACACAAAGAAGTTTGCCAGGCGGAATTCTTATGATTGATGGAAGACATGAAAATAAATCCAAAAGTATGATGAGCAGACATTTTCCCCTTTCACGTTGTCGGTACATAAATTCAGGCGAGGATTATTTTATGTATAAAACTACTTAAATGGTTCTTGGAACAGATCCTCAACTGGTCTATTTATTTTGGAGTGATTGAAGGTTGGAAGAATCTCGCGAAGTGCCGGATCATTCTTTGATATCTCGTGATCGTGAATTAATTGAACTATAACTCTTAAAGAAAGAACTCCTGAGTTTTTATGATTTTACATTAATTCCCTTCATTAGGTTTTTTTTCCCTAATACTTTTTTGACTAGAGTACTTAAAGTGCACATTTATGCCTTTTTTGAGTAGATTTTCGTCTAAATACATATTTTCAACTCTTACCTGGAAAAAAAAAAACTCTTCGTAGCATATCTCTTTTCAAACACATTTTCATTTCGTTTCGATAACAATTAAAAGTCAAACAGCCATTGAAGAAAGTGAAGGATACCGTCAACTGATGTGACTTTGCCATATTCGAAATAAATTTGGGCCACTTTTCAAATGCTAGTTTGTATTGTTTATTTTTTTTAATCCAACCTTTTTTTACCATATGTGCTTGTTAATATATAACCACGCAGGAGCAAATTTTTGAGCCCATCTGGAAGAAATATCCTTCCCTCCTAAATAGCCTCCCGCAGTTGTTGGAACATCATTTCTCAGTGCTGTTCCAAGTAAGTATTTGAACAATTTCGAGAAAAGGCAATTGGTGCCAAACCATTGGTAGACTATGTTGGCAGATGCCTCCGACTCTGACCCCTCACTTCTCCAGACTCAAAAAATGATGCAAAAGTGAATGTGGAAAGATCGGAGCAACCTTAAATTTGGAAATCTGTTATTATGCAATGCAATGCACCAGCAGCTCGTTTGTTCCATCCACTTACTGCTTTATAAACGAGCTTTGCCTCAAAATTTTCGAGTTGTACCGTACCAAGTGCGGTCGCTCGCTGGTGTTCTAATTTCACATTAGCTACCAGTTTTTGTTTGCTCTCTTTGCTCTATAAGAGGATTTTTGCCTACAGCTCGCTTAATTCCTATTCCATGCTGACGAGTGCATAATAAGCACGAAACTGCAGTCCTTGGATGGAATAAACGAGCTGGTGGTGTATTACATGTTTCTGCCTTAACCCTGGCTTAGGGCGAGAAGTTTATTACTACTTTATAATCTGTTAATAGTGTCGGAGGATTGATCATGTTGCAAATGTTGCAACAGAGAGGGTCTCGTCCGACAGTAAGGCATCAAGATGATCTAAAACTGCACATGAAATGTGTTTTCGTTTGATAAAGGATCCCACAAAAATGCTTATCTGCTGGCCCCAAACGTACGAATCTGCTACCGACTAATACTAGTCTCTTTTCCAAAACTGAGATCAAACTTTTTTGGGATAAGACTTGCATCAGACTGTGATGTTAAAACAGCTGTCAAGAACCGATTCAGGCATCAGGGCTGTTATTTTTCATATCGGGTTAAATAAGTTGATCCTGTGCTTGAGCGGATGCTTAAATAGTATTTGATAACTATGCTCAGAAAGTATTTTCAAATCTGCCTTTTATTCCTCTTTGTACTACACTACTATTGTTAATATACATAGTTTTTAATTCCATTTTAACTTTTTAAACTTTTTCTTCTTTATTTTTGTGCACACATGTCGCACTCTGTGGACTTATGGGTATAAAATAATTCAGTTAAAAATGTCCACTTGCCAAGTTTTTCAATTTTAATTTAGTCGCCCAAAATATAGGGTAATTTTTATTTAAATTCGTACTCAAAAAGGTTACTATGAATGAAACCTGTACGATAAAATAGAGCAGTTTCTCTGGCATGTCTCTTTCCTTTTATTTGCAGCACCGCTTGTTACCCGGATCTAGACTCAGTTTTCCATACGTGTTGGCATTTCATGTCTGAGCAATCGAATCAAAAGAGCCATCGAAAGACAGCCTGTGTTCTCTTGTCCGATCCACACCAATGAGAAATGTTAGGACGGGAGATGATATAGAAGAGGGAACATAGTCTGCATATATAGACTTCCATACCAACATACGCCGACTGAGATTGGTGTCTGCCGTTCGAACAGATAATCGATCATCTTTTTTACTTTATCGCAAATTGATCAGCTCAGAGCCCCGAGGCGAATATTGCCCAACTTCGGAATCTTGTCCGGCAGAAGCTATGAAAGATATGATGGCTATTTCCAGTGCTCGATTATCTGGTAAATGTTGCCGAGATTCAGTAGCGTCTCTGGCAGATCGATCGGTTCAGTCGATTTGGAAGAAGAAAATTTCTGGATTGATTTGTTGTTCACCAGAAGGAAGAGGAATTTTGAACTCGTTTTGTGTCTATTTTCATATGATGGTAGTCTGCTCATGTGAAAACTGACGCAAATAGCTTAGCTAAAGACGAATGTTTTTCCACGAGTCTGTGTACATAGCGATATTTAGTATTAAGGGAAATTAGTCCCATTTATTGCGATAAATGCTGTAATTGAAAGTTAGCTGTGAAATAAAGTAAGATTTTTTTGAAGTGAGAAAATCAAGACTTTTAATCCACAGATGTTGTTTAAGCTTTGTACGCATGTTTCGGGATTTAAAAAAAAAAAAAAAAAAAAAAAAAAAAAAAAAAAAAAAAAAAAAAACAAATTTTTATGACTGCAAAAAATGATGATCTATGCAGTTTTATCAGACGTAATACACTCACAAATGTAATTTCCTCACATTATGTTCAAGTATAATGAAACTTTATGAAATACTATTCTACGTTAATAAAATTTATTTTATTCAGTATTTATTTCCAAAAGCAGCATGCTTACCTGAAGAGGCTGTAACGAGAAAGGCTTAACAGCTTTAAAAGGGCCATTCATCTTCAATGTGAATCAAGATCAGTTGATTAGAACCAGTCTAGCTTGGCCCAGAGCCTGCTGCAGATCGTCACATTTGTAGTTGTAAAACGTAATGCATACGTGAAAACTTCTTTAAAAAATATTTAAACTTGTTCTAACTTGCTTTTTCGAGAACCATCAACATTAAGAATGCACAGTAAAATCTGTTAAAATTGCGAATTCTCCCAAATAAATCGATCCGAATAATAGTGTACAAATTTTGAGCACGCAAAAGCTCTGCAATCCAAAGCTTTCAATTAGACTCAACCGCATTTTACATAGGCCGGGTTTAGCCGGATAAACCAAACCAATAAACATACGAATTTGAGAAAATAATTGCAATTTCACTTCGCAAACCGTCCATTGGGAAGTCAGTTTCTCTTTAACTTTAGAAATCGCCGGCTGCTTCTGTGGGGACTCTTTAAGCAAAAATAAATTACAAACATTTCAGTATTCCCTCTCCTCAATCGCTCGCCTTTCTTCACCCCACTGGTTTTCCATCTTCATTTGCTTTCCCTATATATACCCCCGCACATGATACTCAGCAACCCTCTTTAACTAATTAGAGCTGTTAGTAGCAAAACAATTAACGAATCTGCTCCAACAATTAATGCCCCCCACCTACTTGAAGCCAAGGAACAAAAGGACATCCGAAACTCTTCCATCCGTCCCCCCCCTTCCCGACCGCTTGGCAAAGACCCTCCCGAGTCCTCTAATAAACAATTAGCTGTTTAAATGACGCTTTATTATTAGCTTTTCTCTGTGATATCCACGTTGCCCGGGTAACGGGACGTGCCCCATTTTATTACGAGGGGGAGGGGACTGAAGAAGTATCTCCAGGATAATGTCCCCTGGAAGTTCTGCCTAATTTGCATTTAATGAATACGTGGGGTCTCCTCCGAAATGGGCTCGGTGTCACCTCCAAAATGAGACATGTGTTACAAGGTGGGTGTACATTATGCATTTAATGCTGTTACACTTTCATTTTGGTCTGAAGTCTGACTTTTCTGGTCAAATAACTTGATTACTGGAAACGTCGAGTATTCGTGCAACAACAAATATTGCTGTTCTCATGGCATTAAGTATGGATCATTATCCTTTGCAGATGAAATAATGCAATTACTATGCTTCTGATGAGTGCTTTATCTCGTAATTAGGGCGGAAGAGTTAAAATCCAAGTATGTAGTCTGAAATTTATTCCGGAATTCTTATGCCTTATTTAAAATATTGCTTCGGACTCGGACTGAAATGTATAATAATTTCAACAGAATGTACAGTATTGAAAAGGTTACTACAATTTCTAAGTTCTGATATATTTAGTTAGAATCATAGTTAGCGAAACTATGACCATAAATGGATATTTTCAGCGATAAACTGAAAAGTGTAAATGACTTTGCTTTTGCAATTTAATTTCTTCTACTCAAAAGAAAAAATATTATTTGATAAATAGGTATATAATTATCATTTCGTAATTTTAAGATGAATTTTTAAACATATTCAATATTTAATTTTAAATAATTTTAAATAAATAAATAAAATAATGCAGTTGGTTCTAGACTATTAGTCATTAGCAGCAAATTGTTTTTTTTACCCATAGATCTTGGTTATTCCCAACTAGAAAATTTGAAAAGAGTTTATAACTATATCTCACTAGCAGTACCCGAACGGCGATGCCCGTGCATTTAAATGGGAAAGAAGTTAAAATTTAAATTCACTCCAACCCTCAGAAGTAAAATTATTATAGGTGAAACGGTATAGTTAATGGCTACTTTAACGACATCGTATTTGTACGCTTGAATAAAAAATGAATGAAATATTTCTGAATAAATAAAAAATACTTCATATGATACTATATTAATGTACTTTACTACTCATACTGTCTGAAAACACTTTTTCAAATATATTATTAGAAAAAAATCAACGCAAAAACAAAAATGTCAAATTGATAGTAATTGGCCACCTTATCATAGTTATGGGCCATGAAACCAGACAGTTATTGGCCATGTAAACATTCAATGTTATACTGTATTATTCGTACATATACGAAAATATTATACCTTTATATGAATATGATATACCATTATATGAAGGTATTATACCGTTAATTGAATATATTTTCCATTCATTAAGTATATTATAACATTATAGCATTCAATATATTTCTCCATTTTTCCCTTTTCTATTTTTTGACTTATCTTTATTTGTTTTAGTCTTCTTTAAAGCATTTTCTTTCTGTACGGCTGCTTGTCCATTCCGTTCTCTTTTCTTTTCTTTTTTTCCACTCCTTTTGCTGCTTTTCTTGTTCATTATTTTCAATAGCTGCTCTATAACTCTCGGAAATAATAAAGAATGTTTTTTTTTTGTCTATCCTGTTAAGAAATTTTCTCTTACTTTTTGGCGTATTTTGTTGGTAATCATCGATAAATTTGTTACAATGAGTGATTTTGTTTGAAGTAGATGGCGTACACAAATTTATAGGAGTTTTCAGAGGAGTTATACCAATTTTTGCTACTGTCACATTATCTTCACTGGTATATGGGGCCCAATAACTACCATTTCCCTTAGTCTTTAAGTAAAATGTGCTTCACAACCTTTTAAATTCCACTAAAAGTCTTGTTGAAGTTTAAAACCCAATTCGCCAAATAAATCAAAAATACATTAAGTTAAGTAAGTAACAGGAGATATTAATTATTCAAATTTAGTCAATTTTCAAGGCTTAACTCTATACGCAAACACGTGTAACAAATTTTTGATGTTTCTGAAAAATATATAACCTATTTCATTGGAAAATGTAGTTGCCGGGACATATATTTTTTACTCACTGTCCAATTAGACGCCTTGACCTTCCACGCACTTAGTCTACTCATGAAATCGTTCGAAAAAGTTTCTTTTGCAAAAGTGTTCATTTTCGATGTGGAGTTCAAAAACCTTCACAGTCAAGTCAAGTCTTCAGACGTTTGAGCAAACTTTTTTTTGAGAGAGAGAGAGAGTGAGATTTGTTTCAGAGAAATCAGAATTAAATGCTTGATTAAAATGTATGTTTGATATAAATTTGTAGTCTCAGAAAATAAGGAGAATATTGATCAGATGCTAAAATGCTGATGTTAGTAAACATGAAAGTAGACTCGTTTAGTTCTTGACGGGACATGTTTTTTGTCTTCTTTTTTCGCACCAAGCACGGGATTATTTTTTACCATTGGTTCTTATTTGTTAATGAAAGCATCTCCTTGATGTACTTGTAGTTGATGAAACGCAACAAATCTAAATTGCCTAGTTAAAACGTTCACCTACATTAGTCAATATTTTTTACTCAGACAATTAACAAACTTTTCAAAAAGCAAACTTCGCTAATGAACTTTATTGACGCAAGTGTGGAAAACACAAAAATTTAACATTTGATCTCAAAGGAAAACTTCTGTTCGGTCAAGTTCCACTTAAAAATATATCGGGTTTAGCCGTCACACATTACGTATGCAAGGGGTCTTCCTGGCATTGAACAAATAAAAGCAGGAACAAGGTCTCCATTTCCTTCAAGATCTTTTCCATCCACACCCACCCGACCGTTCTGAGAGCGTTTGGGAAAGGAGAGGTCCTCGTCAATATTTGAGGACGGTCCTTGCGTCAACAGAAGCAACAGGGGACGAAGTGTTGACTTTGAATAGTACACGAAGGGCCAGCCCACAAGCATATTGCTTTTGCATCGTTTTACCCCTTTTTTTACTTCACCCTCTGATCTCGATTTGTTATTTTACTTTATTTTTCGTTTTCATTGACCGTTATTTGTATTCAGCGCGAGAAAATTTGTTTTAGGAATGAGCTTCATTGACTTGTGAAGACGAATTATATGCTACACAGATAATGGAAGATTCATTTTCTTTGCAGAGATTAATCAAGTAAAACTTAACGGGACTAGTTTTCGCCATCTGTTTGACTGTTCTTCTTTCGCGTTGAGGATAACGATGGCGGAAGTTATTGGCTTTGAAAGAGTTATTCGATTCTGTGAATAAAAGGTTATTTTATGACATGAGCGGAAATTACGTCAACCAATTTTTCATAGCAGTTTGTTGTTGTGGTAGTAACTATTTAAAAATCATTTTGCTGTCGGCTGTAAGCAAAATTTAAACAGTATATTTAAAACTTATTCCAAATTTAAAATTTATTCGGGTAAGGGGGGAGGTGTGGGGTGAAGATGTAAAATGATTGTAGGACAACCCACCAATAGATCATACATCATTTTGTCTGGAATTTTAATTCAATTTAAATTTATTCATTTCTTTTTTTTTTTCCTAAGTTTAAAAAATCTTAATTATTCAATTAAAAAGTCACTAAAAATGGTTAAAAAAGCAAGTGACTGTGATTTGCCATTTTGCTCCCATAAATCGAGATGAAGTATTCGAAATTAATGTGGTAATCTCTAAAAATAAATTTTTAAAATCGCATGTAAGTCACGGAACTGATTTAATTTTCTACTTTGAGTCCATGAGAATATTTCAAGCTTAAGCTTTACAATAAAAACGACATTTTTTCCCAACTTCAAAATCTATTTGTGCGTACCTTTTAGCGAAAATTTTTAAAAGGTATTTAAAATTTAAACTAGCCCTAAAGCACAGTTCAAAATCGTTCTCTACAGCAGTAATTATGGACACTAGACAACATCCACTTAATCCTCGGGAGCCGAAGCTCATAACTTTTATGATTTCCAACACGCTTTTTCCACTACGCACTATCCTCGGTAATCCAATGACCTTGTTTGTCCCTTGCCAATCCTCCGAAGGAGCCTTTAGTCTCATCAGATCGAACTTGGATGAGTATAAGACTAGGAATGGTTAATAGGTTTAAGCCAGACTCCAACAGGAAGTTTGAGATTATTGCACTGATTGTGGGCAGACGGGGATTTTCAACTTCTTGCTTTCTTGGAAGAATTGCTAGAGAAATTGGATTAACCATTGTTTCGGGGATTTCCGGATTTTTTTTTTTTTACAAGATGGAGACAAATAAATAATAGGGGCGAAAATATTAATTTTTAACTAGAGCTTATGCTGATATTAAAAGACGTCAATAAAGTATTGATATGTTTACGCTTTAAAGAGAAGGTGACTTTTAATGCTTTAACTTATGTTTGAATTTTGCCGTTTTTTGGAGATAACAAAAAAAAATACTCAACTGATCTAATTAAATGCTTGTTGCGAGCAGTTTGATAGAATATACCTATTATCTATGCAGCGCTTAGTCTTGTATCTAAACTCTCGGTTTATAGTCGAAATCTATTGTCAGCAAAAGTATTTTTCGCATATAGTTTACAAGTATGCACGACAGTACTGAAATTTCCTAGTTAATGATGTTACACTTTTCGTATCTCTAATGTGTTGGAGGAAAACAGAACTAGATTATTTGAAAATTTACATTCTTGACTGCCTTGTTTATTGAGGTTTTGTTTATTTGACTAATTGGGCATGCTGACAATGAGCTTTCCAAGATTTTATCAGTAAACAAGGTAGATAGGCCCATTGGTGGCTTCGCTTCGGCTATAATGTAGGACATGGCAAAATACAGGTATATTCTATGAGTGATAAACAAAAGTAGTAAAGATTTTTTTTTTAAGCAAACTGCCTTTAATTATGGTTTTTTATATTTAGAGATCAAAGGTTTACTAAAATGTTGTCTGTTTAATTAAGTAAATAGTGATCACTCGCAGAACTATGGAGGATCTACAGATTTGGGGGTCTTTCACAAGGCGTTACTCTTTTGTCAATCTCAAAAAAAAAAAAAAAAAAAAAAAACATAACATTTATCATGTTCATTTTTGAGCCCATTTCAGAGGCCTTATGGTCTTGGGGCTCTGTCATTTTCAGCAATTGTGAAATGGCAAATGCGCTACTGCGTGGATCAGTGTCAAATTCCAGTAAACTCCAATGTTCAGCTGAACCCAGGTTAAAGATCTCTGATGCAAGGCACTCATTTCGTAGCTGTGAGTTTTAAGTCACCATAATTGAAAAAAGGCGGTTAAACCATCCCAATTTCAAGATGATACGATGGCAGTCATGTCAATTTAAAAGTTCAACTCTGGGATCTTAGCAAAATAGCCGCTCTACTTATGTTTATCAAGGGTAGCTCCTTTTCAACACAAACCTATACCGGCTCGGGATGTATCTGTGTAATATTTTCCACATCAATACAACGATTAATACAAGCTGCATTCGAAAAAAAATTGTACAAAAAATTGCTACAACGTGATTTTGTCACGTCTGTGAAATCAAATTTCTTAGTCGCAACGAAGTGAAAAATGATGTAAAATATTCAAGGACGAGGAATTGTGCAAAACCACTCTTCCGCCGAATTGCACAAAGAAGGGAAGAGGAAAGGTTTGATGTATGCCCCAATGAGATCAGAGTTCATCGAATTTGTCTCTCTGCGTATTATGCGGCTGCCACATCATATTTTTCACTCTGATATATGGAAGGAAGGGATCTGAGAGAAAAAAAAAGAATAAATACGGGGGGAGGTAGAAGAACTATGGGTGCTCCATACGTGAATTCCCTATCTCTACCCTCCGGTGGAAGAAGCCCTTCAGGTACCTTTGCTATTTTGAGGTACCAAATGCATTTTGCAGAGGAAGCGAAGCTATATTCAAAATGCTTGTCTCCATTTTGTCGTCTCGCGGAACGTGTCTTTTTCGAGGAAGGGAAGATAAAATAGAAAAGCACAAAGCGACTTGGGGAAAAGTGCATTCTTATATATCTCCTCTCTCGGTGAAATATCAGTTATGAGGGGCAAAAAGGGACGGATGGACGGAATAAATAGTTTGGAAAAAAGGGATGATATTTCCATGTGAGGATGTGCGCACACCATTAGAGAGGCTGCTTTTGTTCTTTTCGTGGAAGGATATATATGTTTCGGAAAAATGGTACGCGGATATATATATATATATATATATATATATATATATATATATATATATATATATATATATATATATATATATATATATATATATATATATATATACATACGTCGTCCAAGGATATCTAGGGACTATGATACTACTACGCAAGATATCATCATTCAAGCAAAATATCATATTTTTTTTTAATTATTTTTTTTTTTAATTTGGATGAAAGACAGGACACTAACACCGGGACAATTCCATAATAATAAAAAGCGTCAGTAGTTACACAGAACAGCCTTAAAAGACTCCAAATTTGTTAGACTCTTGTTCCGTTGAATGAAGCTAATGAAGAACATGGACTCTATTTCTATAAATCACAGTTAAATTCTGAAAATTTCGAGAAACAATGTTTAAATGCTGGTTTTTTTTGGCTCGTCCCGTTACGAAGAAAAGAATATCTTTTAAATTGTTTTTGCTGGACATCTTCAAAATTTTACCGCAATATACAATAACCACGTTCTTCATGAAGTTCGTTAAATAGAGCACGAATTTAACATATTTCTAGTCTTTGTAAGCTGTTTTGTGAAAAACTGATGATTCGTCTATTACCTAAGCATTGCTGAATGGTGAAGTTTTTTTAAAATATGCAATACAACCATAATGAAAATTCATTTAAAATAAATCAATAAACGCGACAAACAAGCATCCTGAATGCTGCAGAAATGCTACCTGTTGTTAAGCCCACACACGATACACTACCCGGCAAAATATTCTTCCTATTTAGGGAGGCCATCTCAAGTGCAGGAATGCAGTCCAAGACAAAGGGAGAAACTCAATAGGGATTGAGCTAAATGCGTCTCACTAATCACATCACCGTTTCTCTCCCTTACGTCTGTCCGTCGCGTCGTGGGGATTTGATTCCTCTTGCTCTCCAAGAAAATAAGGATGGCCCTTAGCGGGTCGAGACTCTCCACTGCTTGGTTTCAGTCCCGTGGCTTTCGAATTGGTGTCTTCGCGTAAAAGTGGTTCTTGCTTGTGATTTGCAGTTACACTGTAAAAGAGAATGTTGTTTTTACTGTATAATACAGTTAATTGTATAGTAATAAACTGTAAAAATTGCTAATTTTACCGTAACACACTCTAAAATTTTCATTTTACAGTACTAAACTGTGAAATTGCTACTTTTACAGTAATAAACTGCAAATTGCTAATTTTGTAGTTTATTACCGTGCATTTTAACAGTTTCAAAGTGGAACCTCTGTTGCTAATATACTATTGTTTTTACACTATAATACAGATAAATTTTACGACAATAAACTGAAATTGCTAACCTTACAGTAAGAAACTGTAAAACTGCTAGTTTTACAGTTGATTACTGTGCATTTTACTGTTTTAAATTGGAACCTCGGCTGCCGGTATTATACTGCAAAAACAACAGTTCATTTTTTGCAGTGTGCATGCTGTTTAAGACGAGACTACAGAAGTTTGTTGCCTTCTAGTGTATAAAGACATAAAAATATATGTAAATGTGGTAAAATAATGTGAGGTGCAAGTCCACAAATGATCGGATTTGCTTATTTTGACATTCTTTAGTGTCATCACAAGCAAGACTTCTTGCAGTATCTTTCGCTCAAACAGTGTTTTTGTGAAAAACAAAATACAAAATCCATGCTACTCAAGCACGAACTTGCAAAAAGTAATTAATAGAAAAGCGTGGAGAGAAAATTTTCATATATTCTGTTCGTAGTGGGGATTTGATTCCTCTTGCTCTCCAAGAAAATTAAGCTGGCTCTTAGCAGACCGAGACTTTCTCCTGCTTGGTTTCAGTCCAGTGTCTTTCGAATTGGATACAGGGTAAAAGTGCGACTAAAGACATTTGTAAATTTATCTATCTAATGTATACAGGGGTAAAAAAATATCGCTGCTTGAAATGAACAGTGGCATATTTGCAAAACACTACTTTTCACTAGAGCGTTTCAAAGTTTTTGCAGTAAAACGGTATTTTGAAGTAAAATGGTATTAAGGGTACTTATGCCGAATCAATTTACAGAGACATAGATGTTCCTCCTCCAAGCACTTCTTCAGAACTGACGCAATGGCGGCTGTGTCGTTATTTACTAGGAGAAGCGCGCCAAAATAATAACTATGCACAATGACACTAACGATTGCTGCGTGATATTTTGAAACTAGAGATATGCCGATATTACCACAAGAAAGAGTAAAAAAATTGAATTTTTTTATGTAATAAAAAAAAACGATTTTTGCAGATATGCCACTGTTCATTTCAAGCAGCGATATGTGAATATGGTAAAACAGGTTGAACTCCACAAATTATCGGATTTGTTTATCTTGACATTGTGTAGTGTCGTTACAAGCAAAACTTTTGCCGGATCTTTTGCCGAAGCAGTGCTTCTCTGTGAAACAAAAAACAAAATCCATGCTACTCAAACTCGAACTTGGGGGAAAAAACTAAATGCAAAGCGTGGGAAAATTGAAAGTTGTTTTCTTAAATTCTGAAACCATGATAATAGACGCGGGCTCTAGATTATTTGAGGACTACATTGAGGAATACAGCTTAACTTTTGTAATTCGATAACATTATGAACTTTAGTTTAAAGAAGGAAATATCTTAAAGCACAATATGAAGAATTATTAAACAAGAAAGATTTTTTTTAATGCAGGCAAAGAAAAATAGGAATGAATTTTTAGTTCTTGGATTGGTTTCTCGTTTTATTACAACAATTGCTATAGTTTTCTCTTTGCTGTAAAATTACTTCTTTAATATTTTCAGCAATTTTTAAAATTTCCTGTATTACCACTGTTTTAACACACAAATTATAAATAAAAACACATTGATATGTATACTGGGACAGTAATAGTAGTATTATTGAATACGTATATATAATGCTATATACGTATTGTACTGTTATTAAATCTTATTTTTGTTAAATACGAAATTGGAACGTGGAAAAGTAGGTATTTTCAGAAAAATGCATTGTCAAGAAATTGCCAGTATCATTTACCAACCAGATACTTATCGGTTATGGGAAAGGAAAATGAAAATACTTAGAAAGAAATTAGATAAGATGTTAGAAATATATATATTGTTGATATTACGAAAACACTTAAGTCAAGGTATACTAAAATAACGAGTCAAATAAAAATTCTCTCTTGGGTGGCAATACCAGTATTTGCTAACCTCAGAAATATATTCTTAGGATAAGAATCTATATGCATGAAAGAGTAACCTTGTAAAGACCTCAGTTACTGTTGTCCTAATTTCCCTACTCTGAAGCATTTAGGGTACTACTAAAACAAGTTTTTTTCTGAGCGTGCAAAACATTGGAACTGCAACAAAATGCCAATTTTGATCCTGTATAGTTTATTTCTATTCCTTTGCATTCTTTGTAGAATCTGTCATATTTCTGAATACAGATAACATCCAACATTTTAATGAACTTTCCATATTATGATTTCTATAACAGTGTTGTAAGAACAAATTTTCAGTTGTCAGTAGCATTAACTTGGCTTGATCAAAAAACGCAATTACAACTTTTAGTTGCAGGTTCAAACGATCAAAAACGTGTTATATTATGTGCATCACCTAATAAACCACTTAAGATAAGTCAAAGAATATTATGACACATTAACTGCCATGTAATGTTAAGAAAATGAATCCACTGGTAAGGCAAAGAATAAGAGCATCCTAGTAAATTCGCCATCTAAGCGATACTGAACTAACACTTTTTCAAAATATTCCAAAAGGAAAACCACTCTACATCACGGTGACAAACACCCTAACCATCAAAACGATGGAATTTTTAATATTTCAGCGCCGACGCCAAGTGGCAGTCAAATTTCAAAAGTCAAGCCCTCTACAAACAAATAAAAGCCTTCGCTTTTAGAAGTTGCGCCTCTCTCCTCTTTCCTTCGGTTTTGAAAAGCATTTCGGTGCACACACACCTTCCCTCCCCAGATCGACAGAGAGTCAATATTGAAGAAGGGTGGAAGAAGAAGTCGTTGGAGAATCATTGCTTTCCCATTCTGGAGCATCAGGGGCTCGAGAACCGACTTCCTGAGAAATTTCCATTAGTGCAATTAGCGCCACTCTGCCCCAGTCCGCAAACTCTGGGAATAAATACAGCCCCGGCACTCTTCCCCGGACGGATGATCAAAGGGTGTCATGGCACGTGCGTTGCTAAACAGAAAATGTTCTTTATTTCCGGCTCACTTTTAAGCCGAATTTCATGTATGTACATCGTACGTTTTAGGTGGTTGATCTGAAAATGGGTTATTTCTTCTGATCTTAAGGTATATTTTCATGGAGAATCTTTACCACGAAATTTTGAATATTCATTTAACCCCTTCCCTGTTTTGCCCGTAAGCCAGAAGGGCAATCTGATTTCTATTCACTTTCACTGTTTCGTCAGTATCTTTTCTGTTTTTAGTAACAAATTATAAAATAACAATAAATATAGCCTCGGCACTCTTCCCCGGACGTATGATCAAAGGATGTCATTTCACGTGGGTTGCTAAACAGAAAATATTCTTTATTTCCGGATTTAGTGGAGCACATTTAAGCCGAATGTCATGTGTGTAGAACATTGTACGTTTTGAGTGGCTGGTCTGAAAATGGGTTATTCCTTCTGATCTTGAAATATATTTTCATGGAGAATCTTTACAATGAAATTTTGAATAGTCATTTAACCCCTTCCCTGCTTTGCCCGTACGCCCGGACGGGCAATCTGATTTCTATTCACTTTCACTGTTTCGTCAGTATCTTTTCTGTTTTTAGTAATAAATTCTTTGTACTGATGTTAGTTGTCCAGCGAACGATTGCATTCTATTTTTTTTCACATGATTCAAATAATAATAAAAATGAAAAATGAATTTAAAAAACTTGACATTTTTTGGACCCAGTTCTGAAAAAAAAAAAAGTGAATCTGTTAAAGAGTTGCATTGTATGAGAAATATCGTGAGTGTAACAAGAAGACTGAAATATAAACGATAAATTAAATTGTGGCAATAATACCAGGGAACGCAGAAACGATTTAAATAAAATGGCCATACAACAGGGTCTTTTTACAAAGGTTCATTAAAACCGCAGTAAACTACCGAACATCCGGTTGTGCCTTTTCCTCAAATTTTACTTATGGTAAGTAGTTACGAAAATGAAAATTTTCTCTGTGAAATATGTACATCAGTGTAAAATCCAACTACACAGAGGAATTTCCGAACTAATGAATAGTGAATTTAAATTTTCTCGTTTTTTTACCAACGTTTCGCATTTACCTTTAGCTTATTTTGCTACTGTAGTAGAATGCTACTGTACATTGAATTTATTTTCAAATGTCCGACAAGTGTTTCTAATACCAGGCAAGATAGAATAAACTTTAATATTTACAGAATTCCAGCCTACCTTTCCATTCTATAAGGTCAGATAGGCAAGAGTTTAAACAGCCAACAAAAGCAGAAACAAATTGAATATAGCTATATTTAATGAATACAATAAACTAATGATAATCCCAGTGCAAATAGATATTTTGTGCCTGGATTGAAAGTACAAAAATGATAGTTTTGTGCCTCGAAGGTCTTGGAGGTTTAAAAAAAATTCCAATAAACAAATTACGAAATACACAACTGACTCTTTTCTTTTTTTAAAAAAAAACCTAATATCGATCAGCAATCGCAAAAAATTATGATTTTTAGTCTTGTTTAAACATTAAGAAATTTTTAAAGAGTTATTTCTTGATTGGGTTGGCTAATAGGTTACCGTTATTTAATAGCTCAAAATAAAAGTTGTTTTTGTTTCCAGAAGCTGAAGAAAATGACACTTCCTAAACGAGCTAAAAATTCATTGAAAATAATAATGCCGTGTATAAATCGTATTCAAGAAAAACACCATAATTTCTTTTATACCATTCACAAACTTCATAAAGATTGACCAGGTTTTTAATTTGTGTTATGATTCCGAGTAGCAATTAAAGGTTTTATAGGGAAGTAAAATAAAGAGCACCAAATTTCGAAAATTACTTAAATTAGATTAATATCAGTGTAGAGAGCGTATAATGCACGGTTAAATTCGTAAAACGTGGTATAAAAATAAAACAGAGCTTAGAACAAAGTACAACGACAACACTCTGAGTAAAAAACATAAAAACTTCTGCAAATAAAACTGTTATTGGACATTTTTGCTAACTAAAAGATGAGGGTAAATCTCACTCATGAAATAAATTTTCGAAAAATAGTTCATAGCATAATCTCCAATTTCAGTTTTTACGTTTGCGTTTACTACTAAGTGTCTTTTAATTTAGGGAATAACGTTTCCATTCATATTTAGCAGAAACGTCAATATACCCCCCCCCCCTTTGGAAGGTAAGACACGACTCACTTGCGCTGGACGTGACTCGTCGACACAAGAGTCAAAAGTGGCGAATTCAAGTCAGCTCAATTTTTAATGCCGAGCATCTTGTTAATGCACAAAAGCATTCACTCATAGTCAAATTTATATCAGTGTAGAGAGTGTATAATGCCGCAGTTAAATTCGTAAAACATGGCACAAAAATAAAGACGAACTAAAAACGAAGTAGAACTACAACACAGAGTATAAAACACAAAGTTTTCCGCGGAAAAAAAGGTATTTCAAATTTTAGCTATAAGAAGGGGGAAGGTAAATCAAACCCATGAAATAAGTTTTAAAATGTTCATATCATAATCTCTAATTTTAGTTTTCACGTTTGCATTTTTTACTAAGTGATTTTTAATTTGAGGAATTACGTTTCCATTTCTATTTAGCGGAAACATCAATCTCGCTTTGAAAGGGAAGACTTGACTCACTTACGCTGGACGTGACTCGTCGCCGCAGAGTCAAAAGTGGCGAATTCAAGTCAGCTCAATTTTTAATGCCGAGCATCTTATTAATGCACAAAAGCATTCACTCAGTCAGTCCGTTTTGCAGCCATTTGTCCGAAATAGGAGGGTTTATTCGTTTACACATCCCTCCTCAAAAGCACATCCTTTTCTGGGGGATCTGGAGTGGCTTTTAATTTGAATCGCGTAACGGAGTTTATGAATTATTCAGCAAACTTGCAAACAACCTCCATCAAAATGATTTCGCCTCCCGTGTCCTGATCTTAAGACTCTGAAAGCTTCGCCATTCATTGAAAAAGAAGATGGTTTAATTATTTCACGCATTTCGAAGGGAGTGGGAATTGCAAATGAGTTTAAAAATGGATGTTTGAGTTATTATTTAGCTTTAAATATGTTTTGGTTTTAACTTTTAAAAGGCAAAGAAAGAAAGAAAAGAGCGTTTCATTTAGACTTTCGGTAAACTTAGTTAGAAGGAATTTTAGATCCATTTGACGTGAGGAGTTTGCTCCGCATTTTTCTTTCGGGTAGTTTAATCACGGAAGAATAATTGCCTGTTCAACATCAACGGCGTTAATTATTCTTCCATGATTAAGTGTTCAGAAAGAATCTTAATTTTGTTTACTTCAGAGTTAATAAATGAAAAAAAAAATTCCACTTATCGTTAATGTTGCGCAATATATTCTGCGCGTTGGAGCTATCAAAGAGCAATTATTCTAAAATAATTGGGTAAGTTGCAATAAACCACAACACATAATATTGAAATATTTACGCACAAAACAATCATAGAGAGCAGCTATTAACAGACGCGAGCGGAAAATTTCAAAAAATGTGAGTTAATTAAAATGGCAAGATATGTGATTCTAAAATTCGAGAGAAACAAGTTAAGAAAAAAATTAATGATTTCAAAACTAGTAAAAGATTCTGGTCCCATTAGATTATAAAAGATAAGATTGGCATTGCATGTGGTTTGGCCAATTTAATTTTTAATAGCTCTAATAACATTTTCTAGAGAATAAGATGAGCGTTTTTAGCCTACTTTCCCGTTAAAAACAAAAGAAAGACGAAAAAAGTATTAAAAATAGCTTAATGCATCTAAAAAATATCGCCAAGTCCAAAAAATATCGCCAAGTTAAAAAAAATAAAGAGGTAAAATGAATATCGAAAAATTAAAAATTTGAAAGTAGGGTATTGAGATGGGGAATTTGTGTGTCGGTCTGTCGGTCGGTCTGTCGGTCGGTCGGTCTGTCGGTCTGTCTGTCCCCCCCTAATAACTTTTGAATGAACATTCCGATTTGGACAAACTTTTTTTTGTTGGAAAGATCTCGGCGAGTACAGCTCATTCCAATGTTTGATTTTTTGATTTGAACAATTTTTGGTTCAACTTTGAGCCGTTCAAACAACCGGTCCCGCGATACTAACTTTTGAATGAACTGTCCGATTTGAACAAACTTTTTTTTGTTCGAAAGATCTTTTCAAGGATACTTCATTCCCGCATCTACATTTTCGATTTGAACAATTTTTCGTTCAACATTGAACCGCTCAAGCAAGCTGTCATCCCTAATAACTTTTGAGTGAACAGTCCGATTTAAACAAACTTGTTTTTGTTCGAAGCATCTCAGCAAGGATACTTTATTACCGTTTTTAAATTTGAACATTTTTGGTTCAACATTGAACCGTTCGAGCAACCTTTCCCCACCTAATAACTTTTAAGTGAGCCGTCCGAATTGAATAAACTTTTTTTTTGCTCGAAAGATCTCGGAGAGACTCAGTCCCATATTTCACTTTTCAATTCGAACCATTTTTCGTTCAATGATGAACCGTTCAGAAAAATTTTTAACATGAGCGCCTACTGGGAAATTTAAATTAAATGTTGATTCTGAACTTAAAGGCGGATTTCCTTCAAACTAACTTTGTAAGAAAACGGTTTTGATAAAAAATGTATGTTAAGTACTTTTCTGAAAAATCTTCTGCGAGGACGCTGATTCCGACTCCGACTCCGCAAACATGGCGGAAATGCAGGCTCAGAAAAAAAATGACTGACTGGGCAGACGATTTTTTGTTTATTTATTCATTTTTTTTTTGTTTAATTTATTATTATTGTTTTTATTTATTTATTTATTTTTTTGGCAGACGATATTTTTTTTTTGATTACAAAAATTGTTCATTTACGAGAGCATTTTATTCTTTATTTATATTTAACAACTGGCAACGGATTAAAAATAAAATTCGAGACATTTTATTAACGAACGAGGTTTTTTTTTCTTTGTTTGATAAAATGTGTTTTGATGTTCTTTGTACTTTTATTTTATTTATTATTTTTTTTTTCTTTTGAAAACGATTGTGAAATTTTTCTACGGAAGAACTATAACAGTTACATTCTTTAAAAGGTGCGACAAAACTTTATTTACTCGTTTATGTACTTTTTACGTGTCCATTTCATCTGATGAGAGGGGTATATTTTGCTATTAGAAATCAGCTTTAAGTGCTATAAGGGTATGTTTGACATAATTTTCAGTTTCAGATATTCAAGAGAATATTGATTAGATGCTAGAATGCCGATGTCGATGTACGGGAAAGTAGGCTCGTTTAGTTCTTGACAGAACTTCTTGTTAACTTTAAAAATATTGTATGCACGTGTTTCTGGAATATGTGAAAGAGTAACTTTCCCCGTTTGTATATTCGCTAAATGTTCTACCATTCGCTATCCTGCTGAGCTCGTACATTTTGCACAAATACCATTGACTCCATCTCTTAGTTTCATTAGTGATTTCAGCTTAAAAGTTCAAACTTACTTCCTGATTTAAAAAAACTGGTAGTCTAACCCGCTTAATGGAATAGCCATTTTACCATGAAAAAATATTCTAATAAGCGGGATATTCCATTATCCGGGATCAAAACAATGCATTATAGTGGTTTGGTGCATTGAAAATGTATTACATTAAACGGGATATTCTTTTAACCGATATTCTAATAAGCGGACTCTACTGTATAGACTTTAACCCCAACAACACATGTATGCTGTATTTTTGCATATATTGATTTTAAAGACTAGTTAAGTTAACTAAGTTAAGAGAGACTAAGTTAAGTTAAATGAGACTAACTTATTTAATTTAGTTTTAAACAGCAAAAGAGGTGTAGATCCATTTCTATGATGCAATACACTGCAAAAAAAAAAAACTGATGTTTTCACAATATCTGTACCTCAGAACCAGACTAACGTAAGTCCATTTTCTTCATTTTTCGGTAGAGGGGAAAAACGATTGTCGAATACATCGTTTTTCCCCTCTACTGAAAAATGACGAAAATGGACTTACGTTAGTCTGGTTTTAAGGTACAGATATAATACTGGCAGCAGAGGATCCAGTTTAAAACTGAAAAATACATTGTAATAAACTGTGAAACTAGAAATGTTACAGTTATTACTCCAAATTAACAATTTTACAGTTCATTTCTGTAAAATAGCAATTTTACAGCTTATTACTATAAAATTACAGTAAAATTAGCTGCATTATACTGTAAAATGAACGTCTATTTTTTTGCAGCGTACAGACCCTTTCAGAAAATAACGATTAATGTCATTCCACAAATTATCTTAATAACAGTGCGAAATCATCAAAAAGAAAGTAATACAGAAAAAACAAATTGTCTACAGTTAAATACGACGAGGAATTTCCCATTAAATGTATAAATACATTCAACAGCGTTATTTTCCGACTTTTTTGATTGAAACATTGATTTGGAAATATGTCTGAATAAAAATGGCGGAAATCTTCTTCAACATTAATAGCCGAAGGAGCGACATAAAAATCGAAAATAAATCTTATATTTGCCTCCTTTTGAGAGCAATAACCTTAAAAATTGCATCCTATAGTAACCAAGCGCTGTCTCTTCATTTTATATTGTTTTGACAGGGTTAACAAGGAGCAAGAACGCTCTTCAGAAATTCGTGAAAAGACTGAAGTATTTTGTTCACAGCAAACTGTAGTAACAAAAATAAGATGTTTTTCTAACTTAGAATATGAAAAACATACATTTGTTTGACAACCGATGTTTTTTTTTTTTTAATAAAATATGGAAAAACAAAAGATGCTTTCAATTCCAGGTAGTGCTTCTGATTACGTAAGAATGAAGCGGAAGCAGAACATTGGAAAATATAAAAAAGTCACCGAAAAATATTTGAGCAGATTTTTACAACCCATTGTGAGATCGTTTAATGCTTTACTCTCTTTATATGACCCTTTATAAACGAAACTTTTTCAGACCTAAAGTCTATTTCGTGAATTAGTATTTTCACATCGCCTACTTAATTACATGTACCATTGCTTAAAGCTTTAGTATTCTGTCAATAGCTCTCCACCTTGCTTATGGTTGTTAAGAATTAGCGTGTCATATTATAAGGTGAGTAAAATTCACTCATAGGGTAAAAGGTTAAAATTAGATTCTAATTTCTTATGGGAAGATTAGCATTTAGTGGAGGCACCAATATTGGTCTATACCACTTAACATCATCATATATAAATTTGCATTGAAAACTCCCCGAACCTTGTAAAAGATACCCATCATCTTTATGAGCTTGTTAGAGCGCATTAATTTTGCCAGACAAATACTACCATTGTTGTACTACATAGTACTTCCGTTTGACTCACTGTTTCACCTTACTGCAGCATAGCTACGGTAAAAACCTCCCCATAGTAGATAAAACTTTTCATTGGTCAAATTAACAGGTGTATAAATGATTCAAATGAAAGTCTTAATTTAACTTGCGTTTAGATTTATTGTGAATGATCCTGTACTTAATGAATCCCCTTCCTTTTTTATACCTAATAAAAATAGATGAAAAACTTCTTGAAAAACCCGAAAATGTTATGCATCTTTCGTCAAAATATTTATTCTTATTTTTCATAAGGAAGTCTTTGGGTTGGCTCATTTGCACTCAGTGCTACAAAGAGGAAAGGTTTGAGAGTGACTTTCAGCATTTCTTATTGGTTCTGTATAATTTAATAAACACGCCCTCGCGTCGACTCACCATAATTAAAAAGTACTTACACAAGGAGCTGTGATTTGTTGATTGCACGATGACATCATTTGGAATAGAATAATCCTTCTTGTTAGTTTTTCAAAAGTAGCGACAGGGTATTACAACGAACACATATTTCGCTGTCATAATGGCAGTTGCATGAACTTTTAGGTGAATTTTTCTCTCCTATATTAAGAAATTGTAATTTTCACTTTCGCTAAACTCTCGTTTTATTGATAAGTGTTATTTTATTTTTATAACATTCATATACATGTAACAAAACTTTTCCCCTTTTTATATAAAGTTGATTTTCGTACAAAATTAACCCCTTCAGACCTGGTGTCCGGTATACCGGACATCAGCTTTGAACAGCTGCTAATTATTTAATTGATTAAATTACTTGGTTTTTTTTTGTAATTTACTCTTGACATTCTGTACATTATCATCTGTGCAAACATTTCTGGTTTTGGTATTGGCAACATTCCAAAATATGGATTGGAAGATGCGATTTGACTTGTTTTGCTAACGATAGTTTTTTTTTCCCGCGAAGACGATTTTTTTTTAAATATATAATCTATTATTTATCGTTTCAAATGCTTATATTATGTTTTGTTATTGTTTGGAGAATGTTTTACGACAAAGCTTGTGTGATGTTTCATATTTTTTGTTGCTGAAATATTAATTTCAAAATATGTATCTGGAAAATTCGGCACATCATAACTTATTTTAATTTTTTACTCACAAGCTTGAAATTTTGTTTGTGAGATGATCTTAGCCATAGTAATTAGGGAACCTAATAAAAAAAAAATTTGGTTAACTTTTTCATAATACCGACTGAAGGCGTTAACTGCTTTCTTAGAACGAAGAAGTGGTAAAAAATAAAGAAGCAATTTCATCATCACACCGAAACGAAAAATTTAATATGGTTGGTCGCACAGATTGTATTAGAAGCAATGTGACCAAGGTCGGAAAAAAAATGGAACCCCTACCTGTCAAAATCATAGGGCTGCCTAAACTACTTTCATATTTCCCATTATTTTTCCACTCTGATTTTTTATAGACTGAGATATAACACACAGCTGTTTTGCTCGCAGTTGTTTTGATAGGGAGAAAAACGTAAATGATCGTTAATAATCCTTTGCCAATCTTTGGGCTAAGACATATGTCCAGTAACCATCTTACCGAACACGAACTGTCCATCTTGTGGAAACAATACGTCTTCCTCCTTAATTAGGGGAAGGAAAATTCTGACATAGCTATCAATACCTTGCATTTCCTCCTTTCTTGGGCAGTAAGAATCAAAGGAAGGTGGCTGTCTCCCCTGAACGTAATAAGACCTTGTTTGTTCCGTCTGCAATTAGGGTGTCTAACGTGAGTTCGAAGGCATGTAATGCGTGCCCTGATGTTGGGAAGATGGCAATACTTCTGATGAAAGTATCGAAAGTAAAAATAATGAAATGGTGTTTGTGTGTGCGAATTTAGGAATAAATAATCAAAATTACAACAATGGCGCATTCCTTTATAATGAAGTACGGTGGTTGTGTGAGAAGTAGCAAACATTAGTTACCCCAAAAATGTGTGCTTACTTTTTTTTTTCCAAAATTGTTTCTACAATTTTCTTTTTCAGTAGTTACTTAAAAAATTAATTATAATATGGGTACATACCTTTCAAGTTCAATTAATTGACAAAAAAATACATAAATCAATAGAAAATTTTAGCAAAGCATTTTGTCCCTCTTTGTAAAGAAAGCTTATAAAATATTCTCTCGTGTAATTAAAAATTTGTGATTAGAAGGAAAAGCACAAAACATATGATTAATGTATCTCATTACTTCATGTGCTGCTTAATATGTTTTATTACTTTATAGTAATCAGAGCTTCAAATTATTCTCTCTGAATTTCATCATTGTATTCTAGTAGTTTAGCAGAAAATTATGCATTCATGTCTTATTAACATTTTGAAATATTAAAATTAATGAGAAACAAAATAGGTTGTTTCTGAGAAAGCTTGTGATTGAGTATAACATTGTTTCGTATTTCGTACCCGTCAAACAACTTTTATTATTTGGTTTATGGTGTTTTGAGCAGCAAAAGGAGCTTCATGGCGTATCTCGGGGGAAGGTTAAAAGGAACTCTTTGTACTTCGTAAATTTCATTATTGCATGAAGCCAAGGCGAGCGTAATATGATTTATAAAAGACCTCTAGAGCACCGTGGTTTAAGAGAGCAATTTCCCAACCAATTTGCTTCAAAGAAGTTGTTAGTGTATTTTAGAAGACCCTATAAGTTAATTCAGAAAGGGAAAGCCCCCTTAACTTGCGACTTGAATATTTTTTGAGAAATTTTTTGTCCCTTTAATCGGAGTCAATGAGTTATAACTTCAGGAATGACTTAAAACGTTTCAGTAAAAAATGAACCAACTTCTAAGTTTTCTTAAAATAGATATTATTGAGCCAGCGTTGGAGTTGATTCAATAATCTTCCACATTTTTGGCATTTGCTTTTTTTTTCTATACCCAACGTGCAATAAAAAATGGGAAAATAGATGTAACTTGAATCTACTACTAATAATTTTTTGAAGATTTGTTCCTGTATACGAATAATATGAATTTTAAGGAAATTATTTTATGTATCCGAAACATAATGATGTTTAAATTGTGAGAAAAGGATTTCGAATTGTGGCTTAAACTGTAAGCTGCACGGAAAAGTATTTAGTAGAAATAATAATCATCTTAAGTGAATAATTTGGCTTAGCTCGTGATTGGTTTAATAAGACGTATGTGATAGCAAAAAGAAAACGTTAAGCATATATTAACTATTGATGAACATAAGTTAAACCGCAAAATCCAAACCGCAATCCAAAAGGTTTAAACTAATTTCTTCACAATAAGTACAGGGTTATTCTAAATGATGGACCCCTTTTTAAAAATTCATATTTATTAAAGTTTTCAACGAAAATTAACATTCTTTATATCAACGGAAAGAGGAGATTTGAATTTTTTTTTTTTTTTTCATATATAATCATAAATGTTCAATGTGTCCACCGCGTGCTGTACGGCAAACATGACTTCTTTTTGTGACACAGGCGGTCTTCCTCTGCTTTTCCTTTTACAAACACTACCAGTTTTTTGAAACTGCTTAAACCAACGGCTTATGCTTTTTTTAGTTGGGGCTTTAATTCCAAATTTGGCACGAAATGCCCGCTGCACTAAACTTTGTGACGAAGTTTTTTCAAACTGAAGAATGCAGAAAACCTTTTGGTCCACGGTCGCCATTTTCCTCAGCTGCGCCAGTAAATCATTATGATCCAATCCGGTTCAATCTCTACTGGTGCGCCCTCTTATTGCAGCTTCAGAAAAAAAAATTTGCACTAAAAAAAAATTTAAAATTTCATCTTTCCATTGCAATAAAGATTGTTCATTTCGGATTTGTACTTTAATATATATGAATTTTTAAAAAGGGGTCCATCATTTAGAATAACCCTGTATTTTAATTCCATCCATAGCAGTTTTACAATGTTGGGATTTTATGCAATTCTACTTTGTAAAATATTTCACTCTTTGGCAAAGTTTTTGTCACCTCTTTCTTGAATACAGTTATATTGCTTACAATTCCAAGATTTGATATTCTTCAAACAGGATCTCTAATTTTCAATCTTTTTTAGTCTTATCAGCTCAGAAAAGCCATAACAGAGCTGAAGTTTAAAGAATCTCTCAAAGACGATGAAAAAACAGTTTTTATTCCTAACTTTTATCTTGACTTTTCGAAGTAGAACAGTACTATTCTTTTGCAGACCACTCTCTGGTGAGTTGAAATAGTTTTACCTACCAGTTTAAAGATACACATACTCAGGTTCTTTTTAGTTCTTTCCTTCCGCTCTGTTATTACCATTCAAGGCTGATGAGTCCAAAGAAGGGCGAAGCTACACTCTTTTTATGCTCTGAGCGAGTTTTTCAGTACTTACGTAATTTGATACGGCATTGGCGAAATTTCTAGTGCACTACCTATATTTGCATCAACTTCTCTAATTTCTAAACTGCTTCCCAATTCTAAAACTGCTCCATTTTTTACATTCTGCGAAAACAGAGCCTTAGCTTTTAAAATAATCTCCTAAATTTTCCACCTTGTACTTCCATGGCACAGATCTCAAGTAATATGCATACCTTTGCCCTCATGACGTACACCTGAATGCCCTTCATGAAAGAGGGTCCAGGACATGAACAAGCAAATAGTTTGTCGCGCGTACGAACCAATTAGATAATAATTAAAAGACAGGCGAGCAGATATGGGGGAACATCTCGAACTATGCGGGCGCCAGGTCCCATCTTCGCCAAATAATATATTTCGAAAACGCCCACTCCTTCCAGAACAATTCTCACCCTATCTTCCTCACGAACAATCCTCTATCTCCCCCCCCCCCCCCCCAACGCTTTCACAATCTTCCTCTTGGTCCATTATGAACTTTAGACGCCGAAATTAGTAGTATTTGCCGGGATTTGTGTTTATGAATATGTACTTCCCCTGCCTCTCTCTCTCTCCGCTTTTCGGCGAAAACTTCTGGAAAATTTCCAGAAGCAGTGCGTTTTCGTTCCTGATTTTCGCGGAAGTGGGAAAACAATTTAATTAATAGCGATGCCCTCTCTCTCTTGCAAAGAGCAGGCTTCACACATAACAACGGGCAGCACCTGGATTGGCTCCCATGCGCAGTTGATGTTGCTTGCTTGCTTGCTGTTGGATATTAAGGCTGCTTTTGCCTTCATTTTAATCGGCCAGGATTCCGGAATTGATGCTTCGGTATCCGTTGCAAATATGATGATTATGCGGCCATTGGCTTTTGGGTATGAATGTTTGCTTGGATGCGAGGTTTGATGATTTCGTTTTCAGATTTGAGTCGGTAGTTTGTTTTGAGTGTTACCGCAAAATCAATCATTGAAAAATGCATTTATTTCAGTTACTGTAATTTTGACTAGTATTCAAATTTATTCACTTTATTTATAAGCTTAATCTTTCTCTTTAAGAAACGTCTGAGATTTTTTTTCGGGCAACGTTCTGGGTGTTTATATGTTTCCAACAGTTTCCCGTGAAACTTAATTGAATCGGTCATTTGAGAAACACCTCATATCCAAAAAAGTAAACTATAGGAAAATAAAATAAATAAAAAATAAACCTCTGCTGGTCCAGAATTTAACATCATAATTTTTTATGATTTTTTTTTTATATACGGTGGTTTGGTAAGCTTATTCTACCAAAATAAATTTTTATTGTTTTTATTTTGGTATTTGTCTAGCCTTCACCAACAATTTAATATGTCTAACTTAATTTTGGCCAGAAATGGACATGAGGAGTATCTCAAATGACTGATTCAATTATCTTTGTAAAAACGTTTCCTTAATTGCAACAAGTTACATGAATGAAGACTTTTCCCTGTTGTGAAAAATATTCTTAACTAACATATGAAAATAAACTAAGCGATTTTACTAAAAGTCTGGATTTTAGCAGAATTACCGCATGTCCAGATTAATTGACCCCAAATAAGAGCGAAGTGCAGTCTATGGGTACTGTAACTTTGCAAGAATTTCATGCAAAGCCTAATCCTTGATGGATAAGGATGATATCAGTTCAACTCTCTCTCCTCCTATTATTTCGGTAAATTTCTTGAACATTATAACTAATTCTAGTTTCTAAAATGCCGCTGAACTCAAAAGTGTTCAAATAAGTAAATACAGTCGACGCTCGATATAACGACCGTCTCCGTTCTACAGACGACGGTCTTTATAACGAGTGTTCGCTGTAAGAGGTAGAACATAGAGTATATTGGGGTATAGTTGGGGGTTTTCTCACCGGTCGTTATATTGGGATGGTCTTTATAACGTGTGGTCGTTATAACGAGCGTCGACTAATTACTGTTTTCGCATTGTTTCTTCTTTGCGCATTCATGTTCGTTCAGCAGAAAATTTAGTTTTCCGCCTTTTAATGCGTAATTTTCGATTTACCAAAAGTTGCCTGTTTCAGATTTCTTCTGTTAATCAGGATTCAACTGCATTAAAAAAAAAAGAACACTCCTTCGTCTAATATCATCAAAACAACTGGCACAGCACTTCTCAAAATCGCTAAAAATTCTATTACCCTTTCGTACTCACCCTCTCCTACCTTCTATAAGCGAGAGACTATATTCCCGTAACACTACGCTTTATAGGGGAGTGCAATTTCCCTCGATCCGACACGCGAAATATCCGTCTATTACGTATTCAGTTGTTTGTGGAAAATTTCTCCTAGAAACCCGGAGGTGTAGCAGTGAAGGCATAAAGGGGGGGGGGAGAGATCCCAGATGATGGATAGGCCCTCGAACGTTGTCTAAGCAGATGCCACACCCCAGATAAACCGAGAGCAATAGCCCTCTGTGCATCGTGGAGGGGTGAGATGAATCTCTCTCTCCTTCCCTTTGCTCTTGAAATTCATTTCATTATGATGGCAGTGGTTCTAGGAATTGCAGGGTAGAGGGAAATGACGTCCTATTACAACGCTTGCGTTTCCTGGGAGAGCTACCTGCTATCATTATATTGTATAGCTCGAAAATTGAATAACTGGTTAAGGAAAGCTGTTTTCAATGATCTGTATCTCTTTTTTCTTTTCCTCATTTTCATAGTGTTAAATAAAAAGTTGTATAATTAACGTCTACAAGATTTTTGAGATTCTGTGTTTAGTTTTTGATGCATATTTCAGTTTTTATTTGTTTTTTATATTTGCCAGAAACGTTAAGTTGCGTTTTACCATCACAGCTTTTTTATTGAGTAGGTTATAAATTAATAACATTTGCAGTTAAAAATTAAGCATAGTTGGAAAATGGGTTTAAAATTTTACTTTCCAATGCAGCAGCGTTTCGGATAGTGCCCGTTTGAGATACAAAAATCGTGTAAGAGATCAAATACGTATATATATAAAAGGCCTATAAAAGGAACATAAAACAAAAGAAAAACACAATAACACTAAGGAATCATGTAAACGAATTGGTTAAACAGTCTCTCGCCTCAAAGTATCAAGGGTGAATATCAGGAAAAGTGCCAATTTGACCATGGAAATTTTCAATTTTTGAAGATACTCAGAAAATTGAATTAATAGGGTATTTCAAATACACATTAGTAACAATATTTTTTAAAAATTAGGGTCATGGTCAAGGTGAAGATTTACACCCCTTTTGGGGGGGTTGTCTTTGAGCGTTAACGACATGATGAGATTGTTACCGGACAAATATTACAGATTTTACACTTAGTGTATAAAAGTAATCACTTTCACTACCTTTTATGTTCAAAAATTAAAAAAATTATTAATACTTAGAATATAATAATATTTTCAGAGCCTGAACGTTTTTTTGTTTTATAAATAAAATTAGAGACCAATTAAAAGTTAGTTAAAGTCTAAATAAGTGCGACAAAGTTTGTTTCAAACAGATAAATAGGTTAATAGTTAAAAAATCAAAATAAAATAAAATTCTTAATACAATCTTAAAAAACGAAATTAATTCAGGACAGTCAGAGTTAGGCGGGGGAGGGTGATTTTCACTAAAATGTTCGTAAGTTTTCCATTTTAAAACAAAATTATATTTTTGGGTGCAGTAGTTACGAACGAAGGTCGGAATCAGGGTTACCAGACGTCCCGGATTTCAAGGGACAGTCCCGTATTTTGAAAAATTGTCCCGCGTCCCGGGGAACTTCCATACGGGACGGCTAAAGTCCCGTATTCTGACTAAAGCATCCCAAAAATCTTTAAGCAGCTGTAAATTAGTAGAAAAATTGGTTTGATTTCACAGATAAAAGATCCCCCTTTTGTTTTAAGACCAAAGGATTTAATAGATAAGGTGCAGTTTTTAGACTTGTCAGCGATTGTAGAATAGTTGCATATTAAAAACAAAGTATCAGTAGATGATCTATATGATGAGTATTTATCAACAAAGGAAGTTCTTAATAGTAGCTTAGTTGCATAAAAATATATGAGTGGTGATAAGAGTAGACGTTGGTTCAGAAAAGCTCCGAATTACCAAATTCGTTTAAAGTTGTTTAATTTTGTCTTAGAATTCTACCATCCAATTCAGAGGTTCTCCCAAAGTCCAGGCCTCCACGGAGCCCCTAATACTAATTACTGACATTGCAGCCCCCCCCCCCCAACTGCTCCGGAAAAATAAAAAAAAAACTTTGTTTGTTGCATTTCAATATTTTTTTAACATAGTTTTTATAATGTTTCTACTTTTTTCTCTTTCAATTTATTTATTCATTGTCCTGCATATTTTTCAGAGCTCTTGCCTTGTTTTTATTATTTAACATTGTTTTGAGCTATGGGAGTAAAGTCTATTTGAAACTTAATTAGAAATAAAACTGTAACCTAATTTCTACAACAAGTTTCTTAAAAATAACGAACTTTTGTATTTTGTGAGCAAAACAATTCTAGCCGAATAAAAGTGTGCTCATTTTTCACATGAATTGTATTAGTATGACGTATTAGGATTTTAACTAATGGCACAAACCTAAACTGACAGCTTCGTAATGCTTTGATTAGGGTTATTGGATTGGAAATATCTGTTAATATTGAGGCTATTGGAGCGTTTGCTGCTCTCTGCGTTTGCGTGAAGAAGAGCTTTTTATTCTGTATAAACGTGCTTTCATTTTGAATTTAAATACTGCTATTCGTCCTTCAATTTTTTGCTTCTTAGCAGAAAACGAGCCGCGGACTACTTGTCATGTACTCCCGGAACCCCGGGGTTGACGAACAATACTTTGCGATACTCTGACTAATTCATTTGTTGAACGAGTATTTTCACATATGAATTTGAAATGATCTGACGTACGAAACAGTTAATTAAAGCAGAGTTCATTGAATGTTAAATTAATTAAAGCAGAACTTATTGTGACTACCAGTTCATTAAATATAGGTTGCAATGAATTTTGCAACAACTTAAAGACGCATAAAAATTTGAAAAGAATTATTGCAATGCTAAAATCAAATAGTAAATATTTGTTTTGAAGATATAGGATTAATTATTAATAACCATTAAGGTTTCGAATTTTAGTTTGTTTTCATTATCTTCTTTTAGCTTGTTTGAATTGTAACGTTTAATTCTATGTCTGATCAATTGTAAAATCCACGTGTTGATTAAGGGCACATTAAATTATTTTACTCATTCAGATTTATCCAGTGACTAGTGTGACATTAAGAAACAAGTTTTACTCCGTGATTCCTTGTATTACTGTTTTAGATTAAGTAGTCTCATTCATCAAGAAAACTGCTCAAATTGCACCGTTTCTCTTATCGTTAGAGCAAGTAAAAAACTAATTAGCACCTGTTCCTATCAACGTCGATATGTATACTGAAATTCCTACTATTATTTGCTTTATTTTTTGAGTTCAAAGCTCCTCCAAAAATGTGTTCACCCATAAACATACAAATTGAGAGGAATCTTTTGAGAGCTTTTAAAACATGTTTGTTTATCGCCCCTTAAACCAGTAACTATCCTCACCATAAAAGTATTCCCCGCCTTCACCCCAAGAAACTTGTCCCGTATTTACTGTTCTCAGATCTGGCAACCCTGGTCGGAATATTGATGTAAAAGAAAAGAGGGTGAAAAAGTCAATAATTTTGTTTGACAACTCAAATTTTGCGGAAAAATTCATGTTTTTGAAGCATTTAAAAAACGATGAATAAACTGCTAAAATGGGAAAATTTGGCAGGAAAAACGATGTACTTGAATCTATCTGTGTACTTTAAAATTCAGCAAACTCATAACACGAAGAAAAAATTGCGAAAAAACATCGATAACGCACGCATCAGTTTCGTAACAAATACCTTCTACTTCCGCGCTGCCGACATGACCGCTGCCGACATGACAAATTTCCCGCAATATGATAGCTCAACATCCCTAATTACAGATTCGAAACTAAAAACACCTTATTATGTCCATGACAATAGGTTTATTTTCCATTATGCAAAAATAAATTGAAAAATTACTTTACTTTGTGTATTAATTTCCGCTGCCGACATGACACTTCAATAGGTAGAAACAGAAAAGTCAAGACTGAAAAAAATCTTACCTGTAATTTAATGCAGCCGAAGTGAAAATTTTCTATCGGAACTGAAACATCACATATTAGAGCTTCACTCAGCGTATTTTTTGGCGCCAAAAAATGTTTTGTCTAGATTTTATCATTCCGAAAGTTGGCTCATGTTATGAAAAATTGTGACAAGCAGAAATTGCTTTTTTTTATCGATCTAAATTCATTTTATCTAAAACACAAGAGTAAATCGTCATAGATGAATATAAAACACGTTATTTCCTTTTGTATTTGTTTCTGCTGCGATGTTTTATAATCCACAGGATTTTTTTTAACTTTGCGATTCGAATGTGTGACGCGCTGCCGACATGACATTGAGGCAATAAAAAGAGTTCTATTGTCACAAATTAAAGTAAAACCTGAAAATTTTGTCATGAGTTGTATGTGCGACGCAGTTTACTGTATGGAAAAAGAAAAAAATTTGGTTTTTATTTGGAAGTTCTTGAGAAATTCATTTGTGACTTAAATTAGCACTTTTCCTGATATTCACCCATACATGATTTCGTAAGGACTGCATAAAGGGGCCCGTGGTTTCAACTTCTCTTGATTTTTCTTCTTCTCCATTTTTTCCCCGACTTACTATCATTCTGTGAAAAGGTTTTTTTGTAATAAGTGGGTAACGGAACCCAGAAATAACTATCCTAACTAGTATAAGAAAAATAGGTTCGTTTTGTTCTGGACAAACTATTTTTTATACGAAAAAGCAAAACAAACCTTTTTCCTTTAGAATAAAAAAAAACTGGGCTTAATTGGCTTGTAAAATTTTTCTAATAGAAAACCTGTAAAATTGAGATTTAATACTTTGTTTTAATAGCGAAACGTAAACTTAAGTAGAAATTTTTAATTTCATGTATCAGTGAATTACTTATCTACATTTTGCACATGATATTAGTTAAATATAATCACTTCATAATGTAAAGGAAAAGTACGCAAATTTTGTGTGTTGTTTTAGATTAAAACATCTTATCACTTAAAATTTGAGCAAACAGCGGAATCTTTTGTATTCAAATCGTTATTTATAATAACTACTTGCTCGCGTAATCTGTCTAAATTAACTGTACATATACTTATGCTACTTTTCCCATCGGATTCTCAACCTTGTTATTCCTCTGCTCTTAGTAATCGATCTAAAACAGAGCACTCAGAGAAATAGGGGGAGGCAAATTTCTGCTCTGTAATTAAATACGTTTTGAAAACGAGGAAATTAATTTCCCTAGGGCACTTTGGAAACTAAAAATTAATTTTCGGTTGTTTTTCATATAGCTGTTTTTATTATTTTTTTCTCGTTTAGACAGTTCAGAAACGAGTACTGTTTGAAAAAAAATATATAAATAGCAGGTCTGACTACATTATTTTTAATATGATTGTTAGGCGGATAATGTAGAGTAATAAATTGAATTTTAGCTGTGTGATTAGAAAACATTATGTATGCTTCCTTATAATTTAGTGCTTGTACATTAAATTATGAAATTTTTTGTTGCATTTTTTCATCTTTAGCTCATTTGAGATCACCATTACATTAAAACCATGCATTAATGTACGAAAGAAGAGACAAAGAGAAAAAAAAAAAGGGGGAGGATTTTTTATGGGTTAAAACTCAGTTATCATTTAACGTTTAATTATATATGTTTGTTCATTTCAACTCCAGACGGTTGGAATAATCGGTTTTGAAGAGCTTTACAGGAATAAATTGTTCTATATTTCTCTTAACTGCGTATTCGAAACTTACTCTTGCTTCTTTAAACAGTCTCACTTCATAATTATACGAGTACTGAAATAGGCGTATTTTTGACACTTAATTCGTTCACACAGTGACCATTTAAAAATGACCCTGTGGGCTATTCACATCAGCATTTTCATCTTCACTTTCACTTCTCCATTCTTTATTTTCTGACAAAAAGAATATTAAAAAAAATGTTTTTTAAACGTAATGCGTATTTTGCTCGATATACTGCGCTTTATTTCATGAGATTAGCAACCTTTTTTTCATTCTTAATCACGTGCTATATATACTTGAATCTGAATAAATTCTGGAAAAGCGCGTACTTAGCTGAAACATGGAAAAAATAATATCAATATCATTCCTTCCCCTTTTTTTATAAAATATTTTCATTTCTCTGGCATTTTTTGTATCACGGTATTTTTTGTCTCAAAGTTTTGTGTTGTTAAATTTTGCTGTTTTAATTTGAAATTGTCTGTTACTAATGTTCTTAATTATTTTTAGGTAAGTACCCTCACTTCTTTCGTGGAAAAAAGAATAATTGGAAACTTATTCCCCTACTTTTATGACAACTAATCAAAATGTAAGTCATAATTTTCTTGGCTTTATTTTTCGCTCTATATTTTAACGATTACTTATGAGCTTTTTACAAGAAAGGTTGAGGTTGAGTTCAATGCTTCGGGTGAAGAAACTTATTTTAAAAAATGGCTAAAAATATTGAATTACTTAGTAATAGAATTAGTTAAAAATGTTCGGCCTATAGTGATAATTACTTTAATGCTTTCTGGTATAAATTACGTAACTATAAACGTAATTTGTTGAAAAAACCTTTGAAAAAAAATTCACTTTTGTGTCTGCAAATTTAAACCGAATTCTTGACTATTGAAGGAATAAATGCATTTGAAAACATCGGTTAACTATTCGTACTGTAATTATCTGGAGTGCCGTATTACTTTCCTCTGGAGAAACAAAAGAATGTAAATGGACTTTTTAGAGTTTTATGTCAAACACGTTTAAAGTTCAATTCCTAGGGAGGCCCTCAATGATTTTTTTAAAATCACATTGTGTGTATAGAAGCTGCTTATAATATCTCTTGCTCCAAAATGGAGGAAAAGCGGTCCTATCATTTATAGTAGTTTTCTCTAAATTTTAAATTTTGGCACCCTTTGCTTCGTTCTGTATCACATGGGCTCCATGCCCTTTTCCCTGATTACTTGTAAAAACTATACTTTTGTTAACTGGATTTAAAGAAGTAGTGCTATTCAAAGGTGAGGGATTCTGAGTCAAGAGCCCTTACTCATAACGTAATGACTCTTACAGAGACAAATCGATGATTACAGCTTCTTCAAATAAAGCAGATAGTTTATCACAGAAACAAACAAATCCACTCGACTGCAACTAACACTTACTATCAAATTAAGAACAAACACTCCACTTCTAACTAACATCTTTTATAATCTTGTAACACAATACGACACTCGAAAATTTCTCTTTCGCGCGTCATTTGATAACGGATGTTCTCGGAGAAAATTCATGAATAATTAATGCACAAATCCTCATTAATTTGGCCTGTCTTTTTCCTTTTTTCTGCCATATTTCTGGCAACAAGGCGTTTTAAATATTTATTGTTATTGAAGAATATCGTCGTTATGATGATGAATAGTCGTTTAATGATTTCGGGCTTTCAGTTTAGTATCGATTGAAGATAAACGATTCTTGTCCCAAATCGATTAATTAACGTGCCGAGGAGGTTTTCGCGGACTGGATTTCGTTGGGGGCCTTTAATGAATTGCAGGTTACTTGTAATTGGAAAGTATTATGTGTGTGTGTGGTTATTAATAGATGACTTATTCCTGAACAGAAAACTAATTGTTTATCTTGTTTCGGGTCTAAGATGTATCCTTATGTTTGGATACTTTATTCCATTGCGGTGGCAAAATATTGCGTGCCGCTAAATTGCGTGCGACGGTGTATGATAAGTTGCTGGAGTAATTTAAAACCGTGGTGATTAATATATTTTTTTCTGAAAATGTAGCTGCTTAATTGAAGAGATAACTAGATGAGAATGTTAAGTGACATTTTTGAATAAATCAGGTTTTTTGGGGGGCGGATAATCACGATATCACCCTTTTAAACATGAGAATTTCATCATTTCCTCTAGGCTTTCACATTGAAAAGAGAGAGAGAGAGATAATAGTAGAAAAACTATTTTCAAACAAGGAATGTTCAAGTTTCAGAAAGTTGTGTTGTAAAAGATCAGCAACGGAGGAAACGATAAATAGACGAAGAATTATAAGATTAAAAGCAATTAAAACATCGTTATATTGGCTCAATCGATGAAGAAAACGAAAATTACAATTATATGGAAAAAAGATGAAAGCCAGGGAAAAGGTTTAAAACTGATTTTCTCATCTATTTGTCACATTACAGCTTCGTTCAATACGGTTTTCAATTTTTCTCGTATTGTTTGTCGTAACAATTGACCCAGATTACTTATTTTATTTACATAAACAAGTCAAGCACTACTTTTTAAAATGCACGTATCTCTCTACACAGGATGCTTTCTGTTTTTGGTTCAATTTCTTCGATTTATTTTTTGTGCACGAAGAACTCTCCCCTCTCCCTCACGCACAGAAAAATTTTAATCGATTTTTAGAACAAATATTTTTCTCTAGAAGTAATTTTTTGTTATTATACTAATAACACGAACTACACATTTACAAAAACTGTCTATTTTTATGGAATGAAAGCAAATAGTCAGAGAAATTCGTAGAGCTTATAGTTCAAACAGGCTGAAAAATCAAAAGTTTTTTTCCGTTAATATTGCATTTTCCTAACATAAATGAAAAACTAATGCGGTAATGCAAATTTTGTAGTAAGAAATAAAATAAGTTGCTTTTTTGCATTCAGAAAAAAAAAAGAAACTGCACCAAGAAACTTACAAATATTATTGTTTTATGATGATGCTACAGTAATGTTACGAAAAAAGGACACTATTTCGTCGAAATAGTTAAAAGAGCTTTACTGAAGTATATGCCAGCTCACATTAAATGAGAAATACGTAATTTTCTGCAATGCTGCTATTTTTTTCAGAATTAGCAATGCAACTTCATTTGAATTTATAAATTTAATTACTTTCTGAATATACCAGATTGTATCTCAAGGCAAGCGCAAAATCGCATTTAAAATCTGATCAAAAGATTAATCACTTGTAAGGGGACATTTTTCATTTCTGTAATGACTTTAAATTAAAAACACACCTTCACTACAGAGCAGCGGCCCGCCATAACCCAAATCTCGCACGTTCTCAAATTTATACGGGCCAGCCGTTGCCACTTTCGTTTTGCAATCTTTTTCTGTGGCCTCGCAGCAACATCCGTCACCTTCTGAAAGATTAGGTTTTCAGATCTCCAACAGCGATTAAAACCTTTTAGAGGGTTCTTTCCTTACAGCCACGTATCTGGGCTCGCAGCATTTAACACCTTCGAGACGAGATAGCATCTCTTCTCCAAGCGAAATCGAAAAAGAGTATCTGCCATAAATACTGAGAACTAACTCTCTTCCCCTCAGAAAGCAGGTCGAAGTTAATGAAATTGCAAAAACCGGGCTCGGAAATCTTAACCCTATTTATCCTCGTCGATGTTAAAGCCGTTGTCATGTTTAGTCTCAATTAAAAGACATTAGCTTAACTCCTTCGAATATTTCTTTCGCGCCAGATAAGGATCTCTCTCTCTCTTTTAGATCCACGGTTTATTTCCACACTTGTTTTTGTTTCTCTCTCTCCTTGGGAGGGTCGAACTCACAACAAGCGTAGGTGAAAGGTTCCGTACGGAAAGTAGGACAGTTGTAAATAAGATATTCGTAGTTGAGGGGAATTTATACAAATTTAAGTTTTGTTGTTTTACTTTGTTTTTGAGAAATAAAGTTAGCAGCTTTGTCGTAATTGAGGGGCTTGGAGGATGAAAGGGCTATGTCACATCTTAAAAAATGTACACTGTGGAAAATGATAAGCGATGGATATAGGTAAGAAAATAAAACTTGGTACACCAAAAAGTAGATGTCATAAAACCAATTTCATACGCACTCTGACGACAAAACCAAAAAACGAAAAAGCTGCTACAATAAAACTTTAAACTTTAAGTACTCGCAATTTCTGATTTGTCACATAACTCCTTCATCTCCCAAGCCCTTCAATTCATGGATCTCAGTTTTTGAAAAATAATGCAATCACTCATTTTTGCTTCTATTGTTATGCTTTTTCCACATTAAATGCATTGACAACAGGCCCGTTATTTAGAATTTTTCCTGGGGGTGGGCAAAGGGTATATAATCAATGTAAATTATTCCACAAAACAGCAAAAACCACGCCTACCTTTTTTTAAATACATTGATTTTCCAGGGGGAGGGGGCAATTGCCCTCATCACCAGATCGCCTAAACGACGGGCCTGATTGAACACACATCCTTTGCCTCCCCTCCCCCCTCCACACCCAGTGAAACTTTGAAAAGACTTGCCCGAACAATGACTTATTGTATTGCTTTTTTAAGTTTTATACCTTCATATGAAACAAGAAGTGCTTTTCTTGAAAGTCTTTATAAATAATTTCTCCTTCCGAAATGTCCATAAGTCAATCCTTTTAGATAAAATATGTTACAAAAAACACCTGGGGACAATAACTCAATTTTTGACAAAATTTAAGGTATAACATATGTGCTTCTCATTGAAGTACATCCTACACAGCTTATTATCATAAATAGTCTGAATTCCGTCTAATTTGTCCAAATTCTCATTAAATTGAAATGAAGTACAGCAACTGATCTCCTATGCAAAATAAGGCATGCCGTTAACTATCTCAGTATATTTACCTTAACTGGAGATAGACATCATACTATTGCGGCCCATGTCATAGCATCATTAGATTAGTGCTGAAATGTTGATTTAAGGACAATGCAATATTAATTCGGGAATACCGTTAGAGTTTAGCTATATTACAGTGGGATTTGGCTCCGTTTTAATGTCAAACAATAACATTTACAAAGTAACTAGTTTTCAGATTAGTTACACATCCAAAGAAATTAGGTAAAGTTCAAACGCAGATTGATCTACAATTGATCTACTTTTCGATCATGAAAAGTCATATTTTAGTATCAGAATTATGAACAAAGCTTTGCTTTTCACTTTTCTGAAAAATTTATTTACTGTAAAAAAAAAAAAAAAAACAATACCTTTAAAATTTAAATCAGACATTTGCAGACAAATAGGCATTAAAAAAAGGAATCCCTATAACCATAAAAGAAGTGTTTCAATATTTATTGATCTTCGTGACGATTTAGCACTGTTATTATGTTTTAGCTTAACGCAGAATATTAACTATTTTACTTATAATTACTATTGTTTGGACAGAAGTGATGTTTTAAAAGAATAATTTTGATTGTAAGAAAAAATAATATAAGGTCATTGATTAAATTCTGTAAAACTGCATTTGAACTAACGAATAAGTTGAAAAGTACTGGCATATTTTCAAATTCGTGGTTCAGACTCTTCATGTAAAACTCTTTTTTTTTTTTTTTGTTTTTTTACTGAACATTATGTAATTTCGTTGTTAAAATTGTAGTATTATAAGCTATTCCAGTCAAACAAGAAACTTAAATAGATCTAAAACCCCTTAAATGCACTGGCTCAGCATTAGTATGTAAGATGGGTATAAAATATGAAAAGGCAATTTTATGCTTAAAGTAACAGAAGCGGCTTACGATATGGCAATTGTTTTTCGCTCAAATTATGCACATACATATCAAGAATGAATGCTGGATATTTTTGTAGTAGACATTCTGGGTTTTGGCTGATGCTCAAAGTAAATAGGTTTTTTTCTTCAAGAGAAAAATTATATTATCACCCAATCGCTTTGAATAAGTTCACGTTTAAAATTGCATAGCTGTCATAGAAAACATTTAAAAACTGTACTAAAAAAAGGTAAATTTTCCGTGATTACTTTGTGTTTATTTTTCAACCTGATGAAGAAAAATAAGGTGGAATTTGAAAAGAAATTTTTCGTTTCTGGTTAGTCCTTAAAATATATGTAAGCTGTCAGTATCAGTAATACAGTATTTGATGTTCTTAAAAAGAAACTTGTCTGTGAAGATCTTAAAATATTGTAGATTGTATGTTTAGGGTTGTTTGATAGCATTAAAATTCGCCGAATTGTTATCTTGCGATAATTAAAAATGTGCTGTAAAATTCTTCTTCGAGCTTGTTTTCATAAAAAATGGCCATTGTTTCATAATTGAACGATTACACTCATTTAAAAAAAGTAAGTAGTTTTGATGCATTTCAGACTTCAAAATTTCTTAACTCTGTATTAAAACACTTTAGCATATGAGAACGTGTCTTTGTTAAGTTTGACTTTAATTTCAGATACTTAAAAGATCCACTGCAACATTTTTTTCCGAGATATAAAGTGTTTTCAGAAAGATTTAAAAAAAAAGATTATTGAAAGATTTTTTAACTGAACTTATTTATGGCTGGAATGTTTTGGTAATAAGGGGCAGTGAAATTCCAATGAAGACGATTAAATAAAAACAATTCAGATGTGAAATCATTTGGTTAACTGTTTAGACCAAGCATTTAGAATTGCGGGCATACAATTATTAAACTTGTGTATTCAGTTGTTAAAAAGCAGAAAAAAATGGTGTGTGTTTTACATCTTAATCCAAAACAAGTACTTGATCCGATATATTTGCAGATAAAGGTCTTCCTATAGAATATTATAGAGAATCAATTAAAAATTTTGATCAAATAAAATTTGACAGCATGTCGAATAGCTTTAACTAAACGCAGGTTGCTTATACACATGGAAGGTTGAAACTACGTAAAATTAAATACGCATATTCTTTTGTTATCAGAAATGAAGTAAAATGACATCTCCCAATTAAAAATTTCTTTTGTCAAAGATTTAATAATAATGCATTAAATTTCCTTTTTTGTCGACTACACTGGTGGAATTTATTTTAGTGTTGTAGATATTTTACTTAACGGAAATATATTTCATTCATACTGTAGCTTAGCAATTTATAATTTTAAAGGTATCGGCTCAAACAAAAGAAACTCGATTTTTCCGCCTTATTATATTTTCCCAAGTACCGCCATTTTATTTCATTCCTTCGTGTTTAAAGCATCATGGAGTTTTCGCCATTTCTAATACCCAACATTTTAAGGTACTTAAGTAATGAAACCCGGTGCGTTTCTTCTTTCTACAAAACAACAATTAGGATGTTCCCCAAATGTGTTTATATTTACAATTCCCGAGAGAAACTTCTTTCAAACATTTCAAATTAAAGAGCCATGTTTACACTTTCCCCCGCTCCCAAAGCATGAGACTGCTTTGAAAGCAATAATCATCCTACTGATGACCCTCCACATCATCAGAACCCTGCACAGTTTCGGCAAAACTAGACCAGATATAAATGGATTGAAATGGTCAGGTAAACAATGGCAAATAACGCTCCAGCGTTGACTAACCTCCCCTATGCTGCACTTAAATGCAAGGGCTCGTTGCAAAAAAGTAGTGCGGCCGGATAATAATGATGGTAATACAAGAATCTGTTGTGTAAGCTACGTGGTTTATTTTACTTCGGCATCTATCTAGTTCACCGGTTTCTTCGTCTACAATCGATGCGATGTTCTATTTTTTTCCTTAGAATAAATATCTAAAATTGGGAAAAAAAGGAAAAAAAAATCGTTGTGAAAACTGTGTAATCGGTATTTCGTGATGAAAAAAGGATTGATATTTTATCCAGTAGAAGAATTGAAAGCCTCTTTCTTTCCCCGCCTTATTTAGTAATTTTACATTTCCTAGAATATGTGAGCTTTGTTTTATTTTCCTTCCTTTTCTTCGGAAAAGTGTTTATTTTCGTAGCTAGCTCGTCCGTGCATACATTTATATTACGATGATAATTGCATATATATTAAAATAAGTAAACTGTTTTACTTCAAATATAATTTTGGTGCGAAAAATGTTTTCCATCTTTGAAATTTTCAAACGTATATAAATTCCTTTGATGTTTTTAAAAAATTGTTATGTTCTTCTAATAAAACCACCACTCAATATGTATTCAGTGGGAAGCTTAAATTTTTACAGGAGAAAAATGAACCTTTCTTTTTTTTTTCTTTTCTTTGGCGGTACTTTAAGTTTCGTATGATATTTATTATTTACGAAAGTAAGATTGCTGTAATTGCGAGTAAACTCAGAGACTTAGAGTAAGGACTTCTCATTAGAAAAGTATTTCCATTTGATGCTTAATAAAATACATAAATTATTTTTTTTTCTTATTTTTCCTTTTCTTTTTTGAGGATAGCACGATAGTTTTTCTCCTCCAACTTTTTCAGGAAGGAATTTGCATCATAATATAAAACAAAAATGTGTGAAATGCCTTCAGGGTAGGCAGCAATAAAAGCATATTGGTTTATTTTCACTAAAATGACGCCCCCGTTTCGAGAAATCCGAAACTCGTCCCACAAAAACATCACTGTTCCAAAAATTAATTAAATCTGCGAACGGAAATGCGTTATACAAATTTGCCTGGCACATTCCTGGGAAAGAAATCTGGAGACATACGGCGGCCCCGATCAAATATTAAAATTAATTAAATCCCATTTCCTGTGATCACATAGATTAAATGCCCAAGTTTACATTTTATTATGAGGGATTTTGCTTGCGTTATGCTGGAGGCGAAGAAAAAAAAAAGAGTAATTAAGAAATTAATAAAATAAGGCCTTGGGGCATTTTTTTCCGACACATCTAGAAACACGTGTCTGTTGAAAGGCTATGAAGAAATCGCAGTAAAACTTGCCAGGCAATAATAGAGAAAATGAAAAGAGTTTTTTGAGAATCGAAAGAGATAAATAGGTGGGCGAAAGCTTTGATTTGTTTTTTCCATTGATCAGAAGTCTTAACATTTTATAAGGAATATATATTAGCTAGTTAATGAGAAATTTTAATAATGGGTAGAGACGAGGAATTTAATAAGAGTTAGTAGGAAAGTGATCTTATATTTTTTACTTCTGGAAAAAACATAGAATGTCATTTCAAATGGTAGAAGAAAAGAAAAGTATTAGTTTGCTCATATATTTAGTCTTCAGTTTCTTTCAGAGAGTTAATTGAAAATTTTAGAAAAAGTGATAAGAATAAATAATAATAATAATAATAATAATCATTATTATTATTATAAACTGCTAAGAGCAACAAACTTAAGGCAAAAATTAAAAATATTTTTTCTAGAGGAAAATGTTTTTTTTTTTTATCTATCAGAAGTCCTAATATTTAAAGTGAAAGCTAGTTAATGAGAAATTTTAATAATGGGCAGAGGCGAAAAATTAAAAAAAAGTCAGTATTAAAGTGATCTTATATTTTTTACTTCAAGGAAAACCGTAGAATGTTAATTCAAATAGTAGAACAAAAGAAAAGTTTTCTTTTTCTATGCATGAAATTTTTAATTTCTTTTAGAGACGTAATTAAAAATTTTAGTAAACATGATAAGGAGAAATTTTAATGATAATAATAATAACAATAATATTGACAACAATTGTAATAATAATAATAATAATAATAATAATAATAAGAGTAATAATAATAATAATAATAATAATAAGAGTAGTAATAATGGCAATAATAAAAATAATAATAGAAAAAATAATAATAATAATAGTAACAATAATAATAACAATAGTAATAATATAATACTAATGATAATAATAATAATAATAATTGTAACAATGATAATAATGTTAATTGTCGCAATAGTAATAATAATAATAATAATAATAATAATAATAGTAATAGTAATAATAATAATAACAATAGTGATAATAATAATAATAATAGTAATAGTAATAATAATAATAACAATAGTGATAATAATAATAATAATAAAATAATACTTAGCGAAATAATTAAGCTTAATGTAAAAATTTGAAAACATTTTTCTGAAGGAAAATGCTTTTTTTTTTTTCTTTTTCTTTTTTTCTCCCCTCCAGAAAAGCGGAACAGATATCTGTGATTATATCGTGCAATCTAAAATACAATTGGGCTGAAAACTATTTGTCTGTGTTCAGTTCAAATAACATAAAAAAGCGGCATAAGTAAAATATTATTTTAAATATTGGTCACCGAAACCTTTATTAAAAGACCACTCTCACGAAAAGAAGAATTATGTTCTAAGTTGCAAAGGAAAAGAACTTCACAAACTTAGTTCCAACTTTGTATTTTAGCAGCTGCATTTCCAAGTTTAGTGAATGCAATAAGTAAAATTATTCTTCCCTTTCCCAGCAGCAAGAAAAGAAGATGAAAAAGTTTTTACTTGAAAGACGTTTCATTCTCCAAATGCTGCAATTTTATTTTCGTTGCACTTCATTTCCTTGCACATAAATCTTATTTGTTTACTATCACCGTATATATAAGAAAATAAAGTGATGTACTTTCAGTTCAACTATTTTAATTTATTTTGATGAGAACTAACTGAATGAATACAAGTTATGCTATGAGCCTTTATAATTCTTAAACTGTGGTACATACAAAAAAAAAAAACATTTCAATGTGAGATTATAGAGCTCTTGGACTGTATTATGATAATGATTAATGATATTGCATACGTCACCTTAAAATCCGTCTTTGAAAATTGCATGTGGATGTGAATTCTTGTTTTTTATTCATGAAAATGTAAGGGCCCTGCTCCACATTGACGTAAAGCAGAAAAATAAAGCAGAAACGCAAAACGGATTAAATGGTATTCCCATGGAAAGTACCCGGATTTTCGGTTTCTGCTTTCGGTTTCGGTCGCATTTTCTGCTGATGTGGAGCAGGGCCCTAATTGTTCTTTTTGATTTATTCTTTTAAATTATTCAATGTATTAACACAATAATGAAAAACAGTGTAAAGGCCTAAGTCATCCTAACATATCGATTGATCCTCGTGTATTGTAAAAAAAAAAAAAAAACAGGACTGCGTACATAATTTTAAGAGATTTATACTTATACACAGCTTTTTTTTTTTTCACTATGTAATAATTTTTATGAAAAAATAAGCATAATGTAAATATATTTTTAATGAAAAAATTATGCTTACATTTTGTGAAAACTTTGAAATGTCTTACACCCCTGCCATTGTAAATTTATCGTGGGTTTACTGAAAGAAAAGTCCAATGCACCCTATGGAATTTTCTATCTTTTCCTCCAATTAGCGGCATTTAAGCTGACTTTGACCATTGTTGTTCTCACTTAAACAGTAGTTTCGATTAATGGACGTATTTCGTATGCTCCTAGTTTGCAGCATATTTTTGTGTAATTGATTCACTCAATAGAATAACTGAAGAGGAATCCGCGCACAAAAGTGAATCCACTTTTAACTCAATTCGTAAAGTTTTTGACGCTATCATTCTATACCGTTCATACATTAGCTCATCCCAGATTTTAATTGTGTAAAAAAGCAAATTTGGCTTTTAATGCCAACGAAGAAAAAAATCCGTTCCAATTCAATCATATAAACAAACAATCCTTACCAAGAAGTAAGTGTTTTGCTTTTGAATTTATTGATATTTTAGATGTGAAATCTGCGTCTTTGGTTTGATATTTTGGTCAGAAATACAATCTAAACATACAAATGTATTTTTAAACCTTAACTACCATAATACTATACTGGCATTCATAGGGCTGATGATGTGTCTTTTCTTAATTAATTCTATAACTTTTCTAACGATATAATCGAGCAATACTAAACAATAAGTAAATATGTTGCCTTGAAATGTCTTGATATTTTATAATTCAACATTGCCTTTCTAATTTGGGTTCCAATTTAGATCAGAGATACACATTACACAATCTAAAGATACATATGCATTTTTTGCTGCTTAATAACCCTATCGCTATACAGATTCATAAGTAACACTTTCATAGCAATCACTACGCATTTGATGTTGAACAATTTTTATTTTGACAACAAATGATAATTATTGAGCGATTTTCTTTTAATCTCAAGAATGCCTTTAAAGAAAATGTATTTGATATGCGCTTTGAGATGGAACAGCCTTTCATATCATCACATCAATGCTGTATAGCTGAAATTTTTCTTCTGAAGAAATGGACGAAGTATTCAAAAACTACCATTCGCTTCTACTAAAGATAATATCAAACATACAGTGTTATTTCCTAATGCTTTCGCTAAAGGATCAAAAGATGAGAAGTAGGCAAATATTTATTTAACACTTCCGAAAAATATTCCTCCACATATTTTCTAACTGCAAATGAAAAGCAAAAGCTATTGCAGCACGTGCTTTGAAGATAGCTGTTATTATACCTTCTGGCAATGTAAGCCAATGCTTTTTTTTTTTTTTTGTTTAAAGATGTTACTTTTTATCTTATGATCGTGACTTTTTAAATTATGAGGAAATTGTGAAGCACACAATGATTATTTTCGCTGTTGATATTCAATATTATTCTTTTGTTGATCACACGATGTGGAATGTTTCGTTTGATTAAATCGAAATAATGTTTCAGCTTCTTTTCTGATCGTGGTAAGAATCATTGTTGAAAATTCGTGCAAGTATTTTTTTTAGGTTAGTGAATTTAGAACATAACAAAGTTGTTGGCTCCAACTTAGTAAATATATCAGTATATTCAGATATGAAACAGTCTAATTAGTACTTGCACTAAGGCTCTCATGTTTTTCAGACTGGAAATGGAAAGTTTAGCTTTTTTTTTCTTTCTTTCTTTTTTTAATGCAAAATGCAAAAAGCTGATAAAAGTATTTATTTTTTTTTGGCAGTATTCATTGGTTTATTTTTTTTTGTCTTTTTAAAGTTTTGATTAAAAATAATGCTTTTTGCTTTACATTTAATAAAAGTGTTAGTAATTTATTTTTTTTGTCATTTTTTTTTCATCGACGCTATGTGTGTACGACTCAAGAAAGTGAGCACGAAAATTTCTTTTTTCACCTTGCTAATCGGTATTCTTTGCTATTTAAGTTTTTTTTTTTTTCAGTTTTTTGCAATGAAAATTATAAGGGGTTTAGAAAATGAGTATTTATTTGCTATGGTTTTTGACACAGCGAATGAACCATGTTTTGACATAATTGTTTTTTTTTTCATTATATAAAAGTTTCGAAAATGAAAAAAAAAGCCAACAATTAAGTTTAAATTTTGTAAGTGTGTTGGCGTACATATTGTTCTGGAAAGAAAGAGAAAGCTCAATTATGCTTAATCATAACTAAAGGAGCGAAAATTCTCCTACACATCTAATGATCTTTTGTTGAAGTAGAATGAAGTAAGCACTTAAATAAATATTTTAGCTTACCAAAGTGTGCGTATGTGAAAGCGTAAATAATTTCTTCACAAAATGTTAGCAAAAAAGGTTTTCTTGCAACTTGAAGCTACACATATATTTCACATGCATTTCATTTCACCAAATAGTGCTGTTTAGTTTTCTCTTTAAGCTATTTTGTTTCCATATTACTTATTGTAATTGTAAAATATGATATTTTAGACCGCTGTAAGTCACTAAATTTGGACCAATACTCTTTTCGTCAGTTACATATTTAAAATGAATTTAAGTCTATATATAAATTGGCGTTTAAAAAATGTTATGCTTTAGTTGTTTTCTTTCTTTCCTTTTTTTTTTAAATATATTTAAGCATAAAGTTGGAACTCAAAAATAAATCGTTTGTTTATACTCAGATAACATGGAGGAGGTGAACGCAGTAACTTTTTTAAAGTTGTCTGGAAGACTTTATGTCTTCTCTTTGTGAAGGTGACGTGCATCCCTCTATAACTCGCTCTAGTCGGTTGCCATGACAATTGCCTCTGCAAATCCCACTGTTTCCGGAATTAAGTGGTGACGGAAGAGAGGGTGTGGAAGAACACTTTTCACTGTCTTTCAGAGATACAGTGAAACGAAGGCAGAAAAGTTGAAACATGTTCCATTGGGCATTTTGCAAAGTCGGATACTAGAGTCATTTTTTCACCGTTAGACCTTGAAAAGCGTTGGGAAAAACCTACCAAAATGCGGTGGAATCAGTTGAGTATCTCGATCACTTGATCACACAATAAATGTAATATAAATGATTTAATATTAACCCATAATTGCATTGACATCCAAAGATATTTTGTATACTGATTACAAATAGTGTTCAATGGGCAGGAAAAATAATTTTAAAAATATCGCTTAAAAATGATTTTTTTATTAACAAAAGAAAAATCGTTCCTAGAAAGGGACGTTAGGCATCAGAGGGTACGTACTTTTTTGACTAAAATGTTTTTCTGCATACGATATAATATTTAAAAACACATGTTATAATAAGAAATAAAAGCAGCAATTAATATAATCTGGGAAGCTGGGAATAATTTAACAAACTTAGCTTTTTGTTCTTGAGATTGTGAACGACGTAAATTTTGATAAAGATCATATTAAAACTGCTACAGAACCCACTTTACAATGGTTATGTGCTGCAATCTATTAATGATGAATTGAAACAATACCAAAGTAATAAATGAACACTATTATTTGGTTGAAATGTTCATTTTGGAGAAATTCATACACACTTTTTGGACCGTTCCGAAAAAGGGACACTAGGCATTGATAGGTTAAGAACGGCCCATTTAAGATTTGTAAAAGATCACCATAGAATCACAAATTAGCAAATACTTGTGCATCATTACAATCAAGTCATGATTCCTGCACTAGTTTCTAAAGCAGTGTTTTTTTTTTTTTTTTAAACTTTCTTTATATGTATACCATCGCTATGACTACAAACATACTCCCCACTAAAATAGAACAACTGGTGGATAAAAAACCAAGACGGGATTCATTACAGCACTCTGAACCATATAAAGTTATAATTCATAAAATAAAATTAACGCTGGACAAACGAGCAAGCAAGGAATAAATAAAAACCAATAAAACATAAATAGATAAATGATCACTAACGAAAAATATTTACTGTTCCCGATATGAGAGGATGAGAAACTAAACCCTAAAAATAACGAATTCCAATAAAAAGTAAGAGTCCTCATTACAGTGATCACGAAGATAATGTCAAGATTTTATTGTGAGGTTTCGTTGATGCATTTATTAATGGGTAAAGCTTTCCATTATTGCCATTTATAATTAAATACAGAGTAACATTTTGCTGCCAATTTTGCAAACATTTTTTAACAAAGAACGTCTTGTATAGGAGATTTCTCGACATAAATATTTATTAACATATTGCTAGCATTGTGCATTTCACAAATTTAATAACTAAAACATTTGGAGGAAGAAACATATATGACGCCATATCAAACGTCATGATGGGTATAAATCTTAGATAAACGACAATGATTGTAGTAAGATACAAGTGCAAACTTTTACTGAAATACGTCCGGCATTTTTTTTTATTTTGCTTAAATTACTAAATTTCGAAAATGTTTTTACGTTTAGTAGATTTCTATCAAGTTGATTAAAAATAAATGATAGATATATGTATATATATATATATATATATACATATATATATATATGTATATATATGTATATATATATATATATATATATACATATACATATATATATTTATATATACATATGTATATATAAATATATATATAAAAGAGGAAAAAGAAAAAGGAAAGAAAAGAAATGCTTTTTAATTTTGTTCTCTGCAGGATGTTACTAATATTTTCTAAAAATATTTTAAGACATTCTTTAGGAAGTAACTGAAATTAACAAAATTTTAAAATGAAGGGGGAAATTTTAAATGATAAAGGTTTTTTGTCTACACATTTTTCAATTTTCAATTGGCTTTTCTTTTTCTGTTTTATTTGCCCTCGTTAGTTTTCGATACATTTTAATGTGTTTGTGATAACATTAATGTTAGGTGCCCTATTTATACACTTCCTACACGGATTATTCAAAGTAAAAATACATCTTGTCTTTTAACGTCCCTAAAATGTCTGCATTTCGAACTCTTCGTTCTGTCTGCACTGTTTATTATGCTTTCCGTATTTACTTCCCTCAAATTATATCAATCCCAAATAAACATATCACTTCTAAACACCACAAACAATCCCACTATATCGCGTGTTTTAATTAACATTCATCCGACGAAACACAGAATTCACTTAACAACCAAAACCCTCAGAACCGATGCAAGTTCTGAGAGAGTTTTAATGAGTGAGCTTAAAGCTAAAGTTTCTATCATTGTTCGAGAAAAGAAAAGACTCCCCATTCCCGTGCTTTTAATTCCCAAAACTGAATATGAAAGTGGGAGAAAAAGCACAAAGCGTCGCTTCCGTCACCAAGCGCTAATGGCGCATCAATACCGCCCGGGGCGTTACATCCCAATTTTTAAGTGCGACTATCGTTATCCGGCCGCAGATGTAATTTTCCAGCCGCTCCCGGATAAGTGCGTCTCGTTAAACGGACGGACAGACACCTTTTCCTAACGAAGTGAAGAAAAGGGAAGGAGAGGAGCTATGGGTGTTTAATAGGGGGTGTTTTGCCGGGTGGTTTTGTTCTGCGATCCTTCCTCCTTCCTCCCTTTTGGAAGGCCCCGGGCGACGGGATCCGTAATTTAATCCGGGAGAGGGCCTTCTAACGAGAGGAGAGAGTCCGCGCGGTTTTCCGGCCGACCGGAAAAGTGGGAGATTTTTGTTGCTGACGGAGCACAATCCGGGAGACACAGCCGAGATGATTTTTGTGGTTGGGAATGGTGGCGAATCATTATGATATACGGTGAATATTTCATTTCAGCATGTTTTAATGAAGAAATGTGTAAGATTTATATCGCATTGTAACACTCATATATCTAGTTTTACACTTCTTAAATCTTTTGGCGCAAGAATCATGTGTAACTCATTACCACGTATTACAATTTATCTGTTCATATGACTCTTTTATATGGAAAGCATAACAATTTTTGTATTTTAGGCTTCTATTTATCCAACTAATAAGTTCCCTACAAAACAAATGAAGGAAAAAAGAATTTAAAAAGTTGTTAACAGGCTACACCTCTAATACTCGGTTTTTACTAACATTTGGTAACCGTAAACATACGAGTCGCTTAATAAAAACTGTATAGCAGTGTCTCCAAGGTACTTCCAGTAGCAATTGGGTGCCCTTAATGCTTCATGAAAATGTATTAACAATTGCTATGATTCAGACTTTTATGTGTAGTTAGAATAAACATGTACTTTTTAAGGCCTTTTTAGATAACTATAATCTTTGCTTTCTGCCACTTAAGTTTTTATTGCTGAACAATATCTGGTGCTCTTATTTTTTCAGCTTAGATATGAATGATTGTCACTATAATAAATGTCGATGAAACGCATCTGTACTTGCTAAAAAAGTTTATTCAATACTTTGGAGAACGTGGACGCAATAGGCATAAAATATTTCCATTTCTTAGCAGTACTGCATCATATGACACAGTGAGAAGCAATGACTACTGTACTTGTCAGGGCGCAGCTTCTTGCGCCTTTTCCAATTTTTGCTTAAAAATAAAAAACATGCAGATATAGTTTTTTCTATCATCTGCACTAGTTATTTACAAATTTTTAATTTTAGCACCTATACCCTTTTGCTTAAATTTTCTTTTTTTCACCATGGTACATAAAGTGTATTGTTAATCTCATCAAAAAAAAAAAAAAAATGCAGTTCCTTGAATTTCATTTAGTTTTAGGTTGGAACCACAAAGTTCAGAAAAGAGAGACTAGGGTTGTAGCTTCCTCACAAACGAGGGCAATCACTTCTACTTACTGGTGACTGGTGCACTGGTGACATTTTCCAATGATGAGTTTTCCATGCTCAGCATTAAAACAATTGTGATACATTGACTAAAGCAATCAAAATATTTAAGACGTATAGGGGAGAAGGAATAAAGCAGAAGTATAAGAGAATATTATTTCAAATTGGAGCATATTATGCGCAACGGCGATGAAATATTGTAATAATAAAACAACTGTGAAATAAAGGCACTGGTATATAACTTTATTTTAACTTAAAAATTCAAACTTTATCATATACTTTCAACTGACTAAGGAGCAAAGCACTACTATTTCTAATAGTGCGCTATAGGCGCGCACATTTCCAATGAGTTCCACACTTCATATGTATTGATATTGCTAGAATAAAATTGTGGTAAAAGTTTAAGTAATCTCCTTTGACTCTACCCTGAAACAAAAATATTGCAAATACTTTGCTTATTAACTTCTGGACTGGCACTAAAATAGAGAAGAAAGAAATTGCAGACGTTACCCTGAACAGCCTTCTGGGGTTGATTACAACTTACGTGTTCGGAAAACTGTGTTCGCGGTTAACATACTTAAAGAGCAAGTATAGGAAGAAGCTGCAGGTTTAGGTTTGTTGCTGGATGTATTTAACCAATGTAGGGGTCGAATTTTGATGAACTTTCAACAAAAAAAAGTCCAGTATTCCCATTATTATTACCATTATATAGATTTAAAAATAATAACTGCAGCTTATTGATAAAATCTTTAAAAATAAAAACTCAGTAAATAAAATTTTCATTAAAATAACATTTCTTGTTTTTTAGTTTAAATTACATATATGTAATTAGATTTTATTTGCGTAAGAATTTAAGTTCGGCTAATGTAACAAACTTTATTTATTTATTTATTTTTTTTTTTTGAAGGGGGGAGGGGCATAATATTTAATGATACACTTAAAAAGGTGCTTGGGTGGAAAACTGGAAACATCTCTAGTAGAGGCAAAAATTTAAACACTTATGCTTTTAAAGTAAAATAAAATATTTTTGAAAAATAATAATCTTCACTTATAACAATTGTGGTGATTTTACAGCGATAGCTTGAAACCTCGATGAACGGAATTAATAGTTGCGCTGATTTGACGTGGCAATACAATTAAACACTTGTATCATAACGAAAAGAATTCCTTTAAATAAATTTTCTAAATCCAAAAGCTCGCATTTAACGCTTTGTTCCGGAGAATATCTCAGTTTCATTTAGCTTCTTAGACAGCCTCTCGAGGATCCTTTTCGAACACCTTTCGAATGGGCCCGGGAGAGATATTGGGTGGAAAACTTTTCGAAAATCCCCTTTTTCGCAGAATCGGTAACATCATTTTCTCGTTTAAGACGGACGGAGGAACATATTTCAGATCTTTGCCTGGAGAAAATCGGCGCGAAATTTGGTGAGAAATCGCCCCCCGGGGAGCTTGGCTCAGCGATTTTTAGCTCAAACTTTGCTCTGATCTAGCAGAAAACAGATCAAATCAGTGATATCAGCGCAAAAGTCTTTTAATGGCTCTGGAAGTTGAAATATGAGGACGAGAAAGTGCTCGACTGGAGTTCTTGTCTTTAAAACAAAATTCAAAATTCGATTTGGGACAGACATTGGATTTGGAAGTGATGACGTAGTTTCTCAATTAGAGACACTTCGTGCCATTGTCTTTGAGGACATTTCGTGTCTTTGTCTCTTCAGCATGTAGGAATAGTTGCGAACTTATATTACATTCAATTATACAGTTTGATTGGATACTTTTAGTTGCGAATCTATTCTTTCAAATTCTTAAACCAAAAACATGGTGCAAAATTCCAAAGATTGATAGCTTATTAAAATCAATAAAACTTTTTTGTGGAATTCAACACTATCGTCACCAGAGATATTTTAACCCCCTGTAAGCATATTTCGCATACTTGAAATCCAAAATTCGCGTTAAGTTTAGTCAAGTATATTTTTATGTTGTGTATTTTATATAAAAATTAAGTATTGTTGAAAAATGGAAAAACAAAAAGAAAGTGGAATATTGAAATATTGCAATTGAACGATTTTTTTTTTCCTTTTTTTAAAAAAATACAAAGAGATAAAATCATTCAAAATTCGATTTGGGACAGGCATGGGATTTAGAAGTGATGACGTAGTTTCTCAATTAGAGACACTTCGTGTCATTGACTTTGAGGACATTTCGTGCCTTTGTCTCTTCAGCAAGTAGGAAGAGTTGTGAACTTATGTTACATTCAATTACACAGTTTGATTGGATACTTTTAATTACAAATATATTTTTTCAAATTCTTAAGTCAAAAATGTGGTTCAAAATTATGACGATAACTTTTTTAAAACACCGATATGCTATTGAGCGGTTTTTCACCACTACTGTCATCTAAAATATTTTAAGCGCCTCACAAGAGTATTTCATGAACTCAAAATCTGAAGCACGCCTTTAAAAGTGAAGTGAATTCGCACACCATGTATTTAAAATGAAAATGTATTCCCAAGTAGCATCAACTCATCGGATTTCGCTCGGCCGATCAACAAACTCCTCGTAAACTGATCCTGTAACGCATGATGACATCGTTCCGATCAGTATCCGAGCACGGATTTCGATGAGCTACTTTTCATCGGAAAGCGATATCCTTTCGATCAACTTTCCCGATGAAAATAAGATGAACTATATTCCATCGGAAAACGATATCCTTCCGATCAAGTTTCCCGATGAAATTCCTCGACACGGGACTGTTCTGCTCGTAAATTGCTCCAAATCTCATCGTATTCTCATCGGATTTTGCTGCTCGGATTCTGATCGGCCGATGAGACATATTGGATCATCGGCAGATGAGAATCTCATCGGGTTTCGATGAATGGCCGATCATCGGCCGATGAGATGATGCTGCTAGGGTTATTGTTGCAAAATTAGAAGGAAAAAAAATAGAGTAGTAAAACATTGAATTTAAATGATCTTTTATTTTTTAAACACAAAATGCTTAATAGTGTTAATGTTAAAAATCGAGTTAGTGCACGTCTTCCATTTTGCTCTCAAAAAGTTTTTTTTTAGAACAGATATCTCAACCTTCACTAATATTATTTCTACCGCAACTTTGGATTTATTATTGCTCCTACTATTATTTTAATAACTATATGCACCTTGCTAAATGTTCAATTCTCTATTGTGTATTGATTAACTAATATTTTAAAAATATTTAGTTATTACTTAGTTTATCTATTTATTAATTTATCTTCGCACGTATAAAAATTAAGGATGACTTAAAAAATCCTTTAAATACGTGATTCGGTCCAAATACTATCGATTAGAAGTAAAATCTTAAAGTTAGTTTTGCACATATTTCAATTGTAACATTTTATTTTCATTTACGCCGTAATTCTAAGCACAAAATTCTTGCATTTAAAATCAGAAATAGCAATAATGGAACAATATTTTACTAAGTAATGCCGAGATACTTTTCAGAAATAGGAAATTTTGTCCAAAATATTATTAATTTTGTTACTTTCCCAAAAATATGTCTGACCTTAATAGTAGCGCTTAAATCTCGATCGGTCTTCTCTGCACTCAAAAAAGCAGACTAATTCCGCAACGTAGGAAAGAAGCGTACATGAGGAATTAAACAGTGCTTTATAGTGCATTAAATAATTTTCGATGCATTCAATTACGTTGAGTGCACTTTTGCCAAAACTTAATTAGGGTTTGCAGAAGAGTTACTGTACGTGATTAATCTTCTGTGATTTATCTCAATTAATAAATTAAATGTAAAAAAAAAATGCAATGCCTTTAATTGATTGGTGTTGTATCACGGAAAAATTAAATGCGTGGTGAAAGGAGTTTTAGTTACTATGTATGTAGATTTATAGATTGTAGAAACTTTTCATTTAAGAAAGAATGATAAATGTTGAATTTAGGATTTGTTATTTCATTTACTATTTTTGCAGTAATTTTGTATCACTGTTATTATTGTTGGAAAAGCAAGAAATGTTTGTTTTCGGTTCGTTAAAGATGATGTGTATTTTTTCAATTATTGGTTTCTGCCTTTTTTAGACGAAAGTATGAATTTTCGAAATATTTTCCCCATCGTTTGACTGTAATTCGATCACTTTACATTTGCTGCATTTGCTGAAGATGTCTGTTGTTACAAATTATACAGATAAAAAAGTTCTCATCCACAAATGGCTAGACAATGTTAAAGATAAAGACATTGCAAGTTTTATTTTTTTTTCAAAACTTGAAAACACTCCTTGAAGAAGCATGACATTCGCCTTAGAAGCGCCTTTCGAAGCATGACATTCATGAAAAAAAAAACAGTAAAGACCGTAATAGTAGCTGAACAATAACTTCAAACGAAATCATTAGTAAACACTTTATTTTGACACGTAAAAGAAATCACATGTAATGCATTATATTGTATTTGGCCCTACGGATGGTATTTTAAAAAATCCAATCGTACTCTGGATGAATATCATCTAAAGGCAATTTCTGTACCTTAGAGCCAGAGAAACGTAAGTCCAAAAGTTGTGGTATTTTCATTCTTTTACTGCATTATATGTAGAATCTTGTACCGCATCGGCCCATGAGCCCAGAACATTGTTCTATAAAAGAAATTCTATTACAATGATGGAGAAGCATTAAAAGAGTGTCATCCTTTGTATGCGTCAGACAAACGTTTTCACGTTCTCCTGAAAAGTAACGAAAAACTTACATTAGTCTGGTTCTGTTTTACAGAATTGTCTTTAAAAAAAATCATTCCAGAGAGACACAGTAGCGAAATTGTCTCAAGCAGTTTTCTCCTTAACCCATTAATGACTAGCGTCTCTTTTTAGGGACGGCCCAAAAAAGGGTCTGAATGTCACCAAAATTAACATTTCAACCAAATAATAGTGTTCAATTAGTACCTTTGGTATTGTTTCAATTCGTTATTAACAAATTGCAACACATAACCATTGTAAAGTGCGTTCTGTAGCAGTTTTAATATGATCTTTCATCAAAAGTTACATCGTTCACAATCTCAAGAAAAAAAGCTAAGTTTTCGAAGTTATTCCCAGCTTCCCAGTTTATGTTCATTGCTGATTTTATTTCTTCTTATAAAATGTCTTTTTAAATATTATATCGTATAGGCAGAAAAAAATTTTAGTAAAAAAAGTATGATTCCCTCTAGGGTCTACCGTAACTTTTAAGGGACGATTTTTCTTTCCTTAATAAAAAAAAAATATTTTTTATATGATATTTTTTAAATTATTTTTCCTGTCCATTAAACACTGTTTGTAACCAATATACAAAATATCTTTGTAAAAGAAATCTCAAGCATTAATAGGTTAAAATTATCATTTACAAGGGGAAAGTCGGTTGCATCTAAGACTAACGATGGAAAATTAAATTTATGAGCATGAAATTTAGAACAGCATTTCATTGAAACAATGAATTAGGCAATGAGCTGTAAGTTATATCATTGTGAATGCGTGATGCTGGCTGTTAGGAATTAGTTCAAACGAAAACTGCGTGGATTTTGGAACATGAGCTTTGCGCAGTAAAGGCTGCTGCACTTTATATTACGGTACTATATATTACCATGGGTGATACGCACCTATTCTCGACTAAACTCCGATTTAATTCTAAAGCCTCGTCACCCCCAGATCGGCTTCTCAAACTGCATGTCATTTAAAAAGACATATTCGGCAAAATTACGATCAAAAGATTGATATCGTAGGGATTATAAAGAGCGAGAAGAAGAATATTCTAAGCAGTAAAAAAAATCAAGCTTAAACCATACGCTTAGTGTTCTCCAGTTACGCGGGAACGTTTTTCCCCATTTCTTTGCTCGGGAGCCCTTAACGACCTGTAAAACGAGCCGACATCAAAATAAAGATCCCAAACTGAAGGGAAACCGTGCCGCCTAAACACCAACTCATTACCGTGAATTCACGCTAATCTTGCCCCATTCTATAAAAACGCTCGCCCCACCGCGAGAGCAAATCCGAGTCACGTGGTTCCGTCCACCCCTTCCCTCCCTTCGTCAGGAAACTCGATTCGCGATCCCCCGTTCTTTTTGTTCTCCGGATTAATCTTCGTGGGATGCAAATATTTTAAAATCCTTCTGTACATAGCCATATTTTTTTTTTCTCTCTTAACCTCGTTCTTTATGCTTCCGAACCCCTTCCTGAAGCATTCTGTTCGTTAGTTTTTTGTGTGTTCATCATAAAATATATCACACTCACATTAGTAGAAGATTGTATGTTTTCAATATAATTAGTGTGTTCATGAAAATTCATATGCAGTTTGTCCAAATTTGCAGTAAGGTTGAAAATACTTCAGAAACTCAGATTTATAAAACCACATTTAATTTTAACTTAAAATACATTAAAAACATAACAAAAATTGTCAAATATTTCTAACACGTTTCAAATTAATATTATTATTTCAAGGTTCATAATGAAAATGCAAAACAAGACCATAACACAAATCAAACGCAAGAATTGCAAATTCAAATACAAGAGTCAAAAACAAGTATTATATGACGTTGGCTACAACGCCACCTACAGTTAAAAGTAAAGTTAAATCAAAGTCTAAACATTGTGTTTAGTACAAATTAAAAAAAAAACTTATTTTTTTAAACCAGTTTTTTAATAAAATTCTCGTATTGCATAGTGATTAAATTTTCTCTTTGCTACTTGTAGTGCATCCATCATTTTCATCGAAGCACTTCAAAATAAATTATTGATCTGTTTATTAGTTTGAAGTAGTTATTGAATACTTAATTGGAGATAGTTGTTAATATTTTCTTTTTTATATTAATTGAAGTAAATTGAATCGAAATCTCTTGTTCTTACATTAGATCATTCCCTAGTTTTAAGATACATTAAATAGCAAAAATACAATGTAGTTGAAAAGCAATTGTAGGCTAACTGTGTCCACTTTGATTTTGGAGCACATGCACATTAATTCATTAAACATCATGTAACGGTGTATAACTAATTATTATTTAGGTTATTTTTATCAATTACAAATTTATTATTGAATCGCAAAGAATATTTTCTTTTAAATTAAATTTGAAGTTTATACGAAATAAGTCTGTGAAAAATGATACGATCTAAAGATCTATTAAAAACACACGCATACTAAATGTCCCAACTAAAAAAACCTGCATAATAATATTTTTACAACATATTTACGGTCAAAATATTAATTTATGTATTAAGAAATATTTGCTGGATAAGGTATACGCCAAAAACAGGAAATGAATGAATGAATAAATAAAGTCATCTCGGGGAGAAGATCTCCATGTAACAAACTTGTTATATTACCAGACATAATCATAGATGAACAGAAAAACATTGGAATTAATATTTAAGCCGCATCTGTCAAAAGAAAAGCAAGTTTTAATTCCAATAAAAGTTCAAGTAACAAGGAAAACTTGCTCAAAAAAATCTTATGTTTAAAAAATGATGTAATGACGTGTTATAAATTCCGAACAACATCATCGCAGACAGCACTTGTAAACAAATTTGATATTCTGAAACAAAATTGTACTTTAACGGGGAAAACATTGTGAGTAATATTTTATCGCCACATCTCTGGAATTCTAATTAAATCCCTAATGATGACAGATTGCAATCTTTCATGCAGACGAACTCGAAGTTTTCCTTTCAGCCCCACCAAACCTCTCCTTTCTCTCTTGAAGATGTGTTCGAAACTGTCGAAGACTGTCTTCAGAACGAAAAGAATAACTAATCTTGGCAGACGACGCGAGGGGAGAAATGTTGAGGATGACGCTCTTGCGATGCACCGAAAAGGTTAAGAACCTGCAAAAGCGAATGGCAGTGACGGGGGTGACCTTCGATCTTTTCGCGGATATTCCGAACAAGATCAAAATCGAGTTATCGGCTGTACGAATCCACGGTTTTTTTGAGCAACGTCGTGTCAGACACGACAGCCTGGCTCCGGGCATAAGAGGAATTCTCAGCTTTGGAAGCTTTCTCGTCTGTCACTCGGGTTTTAACCCACTCTTTCAATTTTGCCCCCCACCCCGATATTGTTGTTGAAAGATGAATTTATTTTAAAAAACGCCGAATTTCTGAGGCAGAGAAAACGCACATCGTAAGAGTACTTTCTGTCAATGAACCCAATATTTTGATGAAACAGGAAGAGTTTAAGATCCAAAGCTGAGAATTAAGTGAGTGTACTAGCTTACGAATAAATGTTTTGACAATAGTGTTCATTTCGAAGGAAAACGTAATAATTTGAGAATTGAAGGGCTTGGAGGGCACGAAGGGGCTATGTTACATTTTAAAAAATGAACACTCTGGACAACGGTGAGCAATGGATATAGGTAAGCAAGTAAAACTTGGTACATCAAAAATTAAGTGTCATTAGACCAATTTCATACGCACACTAACGACAAAACCGGAGAACAAAAAAGCTGCAACAATAAAACTTTGAACTTTAATTACTCGCAAGATTTGTTTTGTCACATAACGCCTTCATCTCCCAAGCCCTTCCAATTAAGTGAAGGGTGAAAGTCCCTCTATTCGATTGTTTTTACCCCACATTCGCCAACTGAGTAGAGAACAAGGAAAATATTTCGTTAAATTGCCATTAAATTTTCTTTAAACTTTGGCATGTTTATGACTGAATGTGTGCTAATGGTTTGTCTACCAGGATAGAATTCTTCTCGTCGACGCCATTTAAGTAGAAAAAATTACAGCAGCATTTGAAAAGTTATCTTTTTTGAGAGAGAGAGAGAGAGAGAGAGAGATAGAGAAAAAGAGAGGGAACTGGTGGCAGAGGAATTTTATATTGAGACTTTTTGAAATGAATCAAAAATTAAAGATAAAATCAATTAAAAAAATTCATTAAATACAAATTTTATTATCAGTATTATTTATAATTTTGTTATCAATGCAGTTTCACTGGCAAACTCGCTTTTTTTTTTAAATTTCTGATGATCATTGAAGAATGTTAGCGTTCCGTTTCTTTTGATTTTAAAATCTACGAATTCACAATCACGTCTTATGTAGCACATTATGACGGAGAGGGTGGGTGCATTTTAGCTAAAGTAAAGTTAAATGTTAAAAAAATAGTATTAGCTTTATATAAGAAGGAAAATCGTTCGAGAATTAAAAAAAAAAATCTTCGCCTGACTTTTTGTTTTCTTATATAGATGGATTGATGGATAGATGTAGATATGTAAATGAGTATTTGGGTCTAGCGACTAAAAAAAATTCCCAGGAAAAAAATAAGCCATTTAGTCATAATAGCGACTGTTTTCCTCACATTCAAAATTACTTATGCTCTCCGCAAATGACCCCCAGAGGAGGTAAACAGGTGAAACAAAAGCTAATTTAAAGCCCATACATCATCCTAGAGGGTGTACCAATAAGTTCTGGGCGATAAAAACAACCGGTTGAACACCATTCTATTCGTCAGACAATACAAGTGAGGATGAGATTACTCCAGACATTCTGGCAGAGAAGAGAAAATCCGAAAAGATCCGACCCTATGATCCCCTCATCTGCTCTTCACATCAAATGAGATTAGAATCTGTTTTTTTTTTTTTTCTATCTCTTTGGACGCGACGCGGCGAGGGCTTCTTTTTACTTGAAAAAGGTACCTACGTGCCTAAGTCCTATAGGGGCCTTTTTCTGGGTAGGACACTTCGATGGCAGAAATGACAGCTCTTCAGGGAGGAAAAAACGCTGCGTTCGTGATAAGCAGGGGGATCACGTGCAGGATGGTGACTGGAGTGTCGGAGATGGTGGAGGGAGGTTGTTGGCGGAATGGTTGAGTCGATGCAGGATGGGCACGAGGTATTTTGGTTAGGACGAGTGCTGATTTGAAATTTGTTTCGAAAAGCGTAAAACCATTGCTAACAGGAATTTCGTCCAGAAGAGATTTTCCTGTACACTAGCATCGATACTCTAATGCAGCATTCGACAACCTAAACTGACTGAAGATCTACTTTTCAAGCTCAGTATAAACACAAGATCACCGGGGGTAGGTGGGGATGCATACACCATACATAAAGAAAAGTATTTCACTTCACTTCACTCCTCGAGGGGCCACAGTACCTGTCATTGTTGTGACTTAACCTGTTACGGCATCCTCGAGGCTTTTTATTAAACAATTATAACAATTACAATATCTAATTTTCACAAAAACATACGACAATTACAACGAATAGTAACACGGAGCATAAAACATTTACAACATATAATGACACAAAGACATAAAATAATTGAAACATATAATCACATAAAGTTAGCAGTTTACACTTTCTCATTAAAAACAGAGTTACACAGATGGTTACATAAGCAGTTGTACAGGTAGACGAGGAGAGTGGGATAGAGAACTTTGAGTATATGGTGAATAATTAAACTTTGACATTTACTCCATGTAGTCAGAGTTAACAATACTAAAACACTATGGGTTAGGCTAGTAGAACATTTTACAGTGGAAAAGAAACGTATTGCATACACGATTGAGTTGAGACTATGTATTGAAAAACTGTAACCTAACTCTCATCAAAAAATCAAAAAATACTTTGATATTTATTAAGTATTTGCTTTAAATTGCTGAAATTATGTCATATTTATCAACATCTAAATATTTCCAGACATATGAACATAGTTTGTTTCAAAACTGATATAATAGGGACCAATAAAAAAATTTCAGTGACTGCAAAAATTTGAAATATTTTCAAACTAGTTTTGTTTTAGACATTAAAACTAATTTTGTCCCAAAAATAAATGCTTATAAATTCCACTCAGACAGAAGACGAGGTTTGAAATATTTCCACGATCAACTTAAAATGGGTTCGGGATTGACCTGTCGATCGCGATTGACGGTTGCATATCGCTGCTCTAATGTCTCTGTCACTTCACTTTCTCTTCTCCTATCTCTCCCTCGGAGAATAATTAGCTTAAGTTCTAAATTGTTTTAAACATTCCTTCTTAAAATGTAGCGAATTTTTCTGAATTAAGATGTGAACAAAAATCGGTACCATATTCCTTCTTTTAAACCTTTAGGCGTTTTGTTTTAACATTATTGAATTTTGTATTATGAAAATCGTACTTCCTTTTTTAGAAGAGTTATAAAAAAAAAAGAAAAAAAAAGAAAAAATTCCTCATGAATTTTAACGTGACCACAAATTTATAATAGTTAATAAATCCATTACATGTCTTATCGAAATCATAAATATGTAACTCAAATCCGTCTGTCTACTTTCAGAACAGAAAACAAAGCAGAAACTATTTTGCTAAATTTCAAGCTGGTAAAAGATTTCATGTATTTAATTTTTTAAACTATTGTTGGAATAATAGCGAGTTTATAAACATACGATTACAGGATACACTTCTCTTTTTATAAACCCAGCAACGAAGCGCTAATAGATTTCAACATGGTCGACCGATTTCAGATGTTTAATGGATATCCACTAGATGTCATAGCGAGATTATAAATTTGCGAAGGTGACATCTTTCCCCTTTTGCAAAACAGATTATGTGCAAGTGATACAAACGATGATGATGGATCGATTCGCTGGCAAGCTTTCCGAGCAGTAATTAGTACCCACAATCATAGGCCTATGGCGACTTTTGGGGAAATTGAATTGGAATTGGTCAGGTTGCAATATTTAATTGTTCTCCCAAATGCTGGGCTGGATGCAGAAGACCGTGACATGGAATAACGACAGACCAAATATGGAACCTCAATTGGAGTTTTGTATCAAGCAGTGTCGAATCTCGAAGCAGGCAGAGTAGATAGCAGCTCCAGAGGCGGATACAGAAATGCATTTTTGAAGGGGCACTACACTGCAAAAGAAAATAAAAAAGCTGTTGTTTTTACAGTATAATACCGGTAGCAGAGGTTCCAGAGTTTAAAACAGGAAAAACACAATAATAAACTGTAAAATTAGCTATTTTATAGTTTATTACTGTAAAACTAGAAATTTTTAGTTTATTACTGTAAAATTAGCAGTTTTATCATACAATTAGCTACATTATGCTGTAAAAACAACAGTATAATACTGGCAGCAGAGGTTCCTGTTTGAATCTGTAAAATGCACTGTAATAAACTGAAACTAGAAATTTTGCAGTTTATTACTGTAAAATTAGTAATTTTGCAGTTTATTGCTGTAAAATTAGCAATTTCAGGTTGTCACTGTAAAACTACCTGTATTATATTCCATAAACAACATCTATTTTTTACTGTGTAAAGATTAAGAGTATTAGGGGGACCGGAAAGTGATTTCGTTTTTTTTTTCTTTATACAAATCCATTGTTAAAAGTTTGTATTTTGAATCAACGATGTAATTATCCTCGTTATCAAAGTCCTTTTGCCATCAAGTAGTAAATTTTAAATTCTGGGTATTTTTTTTTAAATTGATTTCATGAGCAAAATATCTTTTTATAGCATCTTGGATACAAGCCAAACTTTCAAGCTCTTTTTTTTCATATATAGATCGCAATAAAGGGAAATCAGAAGGGGCAGTGTCAGGTGAGTTGTATGGGTGAAGCAGTCGGATTTCCCTTTCTTCCGATCGCTAAAACATTTTTTATGATGCAAAAACTTGAAAATTCGGCTAGTTTCCAAAATGCCATTTCAAGATATTTTGCTCCAAAAATCGTTTTTTTAAAAATGTACCGAAGATTTAAGTTAAATCACCAGATAGCAAAATGCTTGATAAAGAGGATAATTACATCGTTGATTTGAAATAAAAACTTTTAACAATTACTTGTTTGAAAAAAACGACGTTATTTCACGGTCCCCTTAATAAAAGATGGCTCCTCGTGCAACTTTTGATAACGACCTTTCAAAGTTTTTAAAAATCCTCTTAGGCTCCCTTAATTTTAATTAAAATTCTGTCAATAAAGAATTAATGGACGAATTGCAATAATGTGCACCTTTGAGTTCTGAACCTTTTATACTGATGTCTTTTTATACTGATCTCCGACTCCAATGTTTCTTCTATAGTTTTATTCAAATATGCTATACATGATTTTTTTTTCTTCAGAATAGTTTAAAAAAATTGATTTGCGAAGTTTAGTAATAAATTGAAGAATATTTAATGAATAGGTAGATTCTCGTGCTATTGTTTTTCTCGGTACAGGAGTTTGCTCTTTCGTTATATGCACACGAAAAAGCAAAAATAAACTTTTTTTTGTCTGCAAATAATTTGCAAACTTTTTTTACTATGGGAAAATATTATAGAAAACATTCTCCTTCATTTTTCTATCTAACGCAGTATATTAAAAATGAATTATGCAAAATTTATTTTTTCCTTGCTGCTAATTTTTTGCCCGGTATATGATAAATAAATAATTCTCAAATCAAGACAAAAAAGATTTATTCTCTTTTATTTTTTTCTCTTCTCGTAATATATTGAAAGATTAAAAAAGGAAAAATCAGAAACGAAATTCTTTCTCTCTGCTTCACGGTTTTTATTTATGATATTAGGAAAAATAAAAGAATTTCGGGATAGAACGAAAATGATCCGACTTTTTCCTCAGCATTTATTTTTCCCCACAAAAAATCTCAGTCCAAAAGATAATTTTTTTCAATCCTTTACTATTTTTGCTATCACAAAACACAAGCCCAAATTTTTTTTTTTTTTTTTGTTATCACACAGAAACAAAAATTTTAATTTACACTCCTAATAATGCGCAAGTTCAGTTCCTAAAAATCAGTTCCTTTATCGTAAATAAATAAAAATTCCTTTCGATTTTACGACATCCTTTTCGAATTAGTTGCGAAATGTTAGAAAGAAGCAAAT